>JAECUM010004573.1:0-155934 GCA_016617855.1 Megalonaias nervosa
AAAAAAAAAAAAAAAAAAAAAAAAAAAAAATAAAAAAAAAAAAATAAAAAAAAACGTCTTGCATATCTGGCATTATTTTAATTTTAGAGCGCGTTTTAAGGTGAGTAAAGGCACTACAAAATATTATACTGCATTTTATCCTCTTATTCGGCCAAATACGCACTCTACACATACATTTCTAGAAAGAGCAACGATTTTACTGTTTTTTAAGATATTTTTTAAAATTTTAACTGCTGCACATTGCCTGAAATTGAAATTTGAATTAAGTGGGTCAGACATGTAATGCAAACCGGAAGATGCACTGCCAGCATGACTGAAGTAATAACTATATAAACATAGTGACGTTATTCAAGGCTCGAAAATATGTTACACTGTAAAGTTATTTCAACAATTTGACCAAAATCGGCACACCATATGGCAAATTCGTAACTTTTCAAACATTAGATACGCAATTTTAGCAGCAGGGAGGGTGAACAGACCACTTTTTTGAACAGTCCATTTTTGAAAATAAAGCTTTCTACAAAATTTGAAAACACAAAATTCAATAATTCTAAACCGAGGCTTCTAACAGGGTTGCACTAAACAGAGACCTCTAACCGGGTTAGCGCATTTTTGTTATTTTTTTTTTTTTCTTTTGACGTTTGTATTTTCAAATTTTAAAGCGTTCTCGTTTACCGACCCGGGACACTCACTGTTGATAGTCCCCTCCTTGCTGCTGTGTGGCTTAATTAAATCATTATTATATCAATAATAACGCTAACTGTGGAATCTCACACAGCTAAACTAGCTCGACAGCTACTAGAGGCATTTAAGAAATATCTCCCCGTCCGTGATTCTGTCAAGCAACAATTACAAGCGCGTCAGGAGTCTCAGGTGGAATTTGCAGAAGATACAGAACAGTTATTTAAACCAATTGTCGAACCAACAAAGAAAATTGTTACAGCAACTGAGACAACACAAAAAGCTCTTGAAACATTGCCTGTTGATATTGCCGGCCGTCTTCAAGCAACTCGACCACCACCCTTGCAATCTACTCAACCACAACCTGAAAATCAGCCTCTTCCAAAAGTTAGAACTAACATTGCAGATAAATTTACGCCTGAAGGTATTGTCGCTATCAAGACCCCAAGCCAATTAATTAATATTGCCGCGTTTGGATATAGTGATAGAGATAGGATGTAAAACCCGAATATATGAAAATTATGAGATCTGCCGATTGGGTTAAGGATGTATATCGCTTCGCTACTAATACTCCGCAGATCAGATCTGAGGAAGATGTTAATAATTTTAATATTTTTAACCAGGCAGTAGATGAGTATATTGAACAAGTACAACAAGAAACGAGTCAAAAAGAAGAAGAAATGAAGTTGCAACTTAAAGAAGCTGAACAAAAAAGGAACTTAATCTCAAAAACAAGTAAGAAAAAAGCAGACAAAACAACAAGTAAGGAAAAAGAAAGATGGTATGATGCAGATCCTGGCCCCGGTGCCACTGGAAGTGGTATTGCCACTCAGTGAAGTGGTTTTATTACTCCATGTCCCAATAACGTCCTTGCCGATGTTGATAGACTAGAAATTCTCATTGGCGGAAAACGAGATAGCAATACTTACCCAGAAATCATTAATGAAGCAGCTGCTATTTGTCAGAGATTATTTACAGGCGGTATCATGGACATTAATGTTTATCGGTCCCTCGTTGATGAAATCGTTGATGATTACCGCAATTGATTGAGGGTATGCAATTAGATCAGTGACAAGAAAATAATATGATCATACATAATGCTCAAGGTGAACCTATAATGGTCAGGGTGATAAATTCGTGATTACCATCACGGTGATAGACTCGGTGATGTTGTTCAGGGTCTATTCAGAAGGATAGCCCCAAAAGCAATACAGATTACAAAGCAACTGGGAATGAAAGCTATTGACGTTGTTCGTGATAAAGGTTTTGGTGCTGTCGGTGATGTTGCTAGTAAAGCATTCTCAGCAATCGGGATAGACTAGCACGATTAATACGCAGATCGCCGGCGGTCCGGCTTCAGCCAGCAAAATTGCCCAGCACCGAAGTTATGCCAGCAGGTGTCAGTAAAATAATAAATCAAGTTGCGGAGTTGGCTGGTGTGCCACTGGTAAAATCAGAAAATGAAAAAACATAACTGCTCGTCTAATAGCAGGAAGTGGTCTTCGTGTTAGACGATAACAAGTATACTAAAATGTTCAAGCGTGTATCTGATCCCGCATTTGACATGGATGCGCCAGTTCTCAAAGATGAATCGGTACGTGATTATCAATATTATTCGTACGATGTACAGCGTGGGCGAATTGAGCTGCAAGTTCAGGATACAAGCATATATTTCTTACCCGCTGAAGCATTTATTGAAGTAGAAGGTGAAATTCTAAAAACAGATGATACTGAATATGGAGCTGATGTTAGAGCTGGTTTTGTTAATAATGGCATCATGATGTTGTTCAACAGTGCCACATATAGCATCGACTGAAGACGATATTGGGTCTAGCAAGATATTCCGATGATTATTCAAGATCAACTGGTCCATCAATGATGTTTGTGAAGGATACTTCTGACCACCCTGACAAAAGACATTATAATATAAGACGACCAAGAAACTTCGCCGACAACGCTGACGCTGATGTGTGGCCGGTAGTTCATGGTGTTAATCCAGAATTGAATTTAGGATTCGCAGCACGTCGATCAATGTTGAAGGATGGAAGTAGAAGATTTTCATGTGCAATTCCACTGTCACATATCTTTGGATTTTGCAGGAATGTGAGAAAGGTCATTTTCGGAGCCAAACATAAAGTTGTGCTTGTAAGAAAGGCTTCCGACGACGATGAAATTTCTGGCGCCCTATCAGTGATGCAGTTAAAGCAATACTGAAAAACTTTTATTGTGGATGCCAACAATGATACCATCGCTCCCTAACGAACAACGGTTGCTCACTTTTACGGACTCAGGTGATAAATCAACATTATCATGGTTGACGATGACCACAGATAGTGTTCAAAGTAACATTAATGGTTTATTCACATGGCAGATAGCGTCACAGCAAGGTGTCTCTGCACCGCGACATATATTTGTTGCTTTCCAAAATAATGAACGAGTAAACTCACAATTACATAGCACAATGATATTTGACAAACTTGGTATTGCTGAAGTTTTGCTGAGAATAAATGGACATCAAGAACCATCCGAAGATATATTATTGAATTTTGATAACAATCATGTAGCACGTGCATATCATCGTTTGATGACATTCATGGGACGTGATCAAAATATTGATTCTGGTTCTACAAATATCGCAACTTGATTTTATAACGCTTTATCCGATTTATTACTTTTCGCTGGAACACTGATTTATTTAGACAATCTGCCGTTGATATACACTTTCGAGCTCGTCTGGCAAGAGGAGCTATCGCTAATTACAGAGCAATCGCTGTTTTACTCTCAGACAATACAATGTTGCTTGAAGATGTTGGTGGACGAATGAGAGTCATTGATGCCCCAGTCGAAATCATGTAATTAAATCGCTCATGAAATTATAATGTCATATCATCACGTTAGTGTTACTCTGACTCCCGATCGGATTAAAAAGCTACAATCAGTATCAAAAAAGAATTCTGGAATTAAAATATTGCTGAAATCAGCACAGATCGCAGGTGGTCCAAATAAACTATCTCTGACAGAACGTCAACTCAACTCAGACACTTCAATGACGCCAAACGATCAAAGACCGGCGTTAGATTTAATCTTTCTGCTTGAGCCATTAAAGACGCAGTCAGGACGGGTGGTATATTTCCACTTCTCGCAGCTATACCAGCATTAATAGCCTCTGCAGCCCCAGCTGTTGCAAAAGCAGCTGCACTTGGTGCTGTTGGAACTGCCGCTGGATGGCATTAAAGAAAGCAACAGGCCACAGACTAAGGACTTCCAAAAAAGGACGGGGTCTACGACTGCCAGAAACCCCTCATTCATGGTACGGTCGAGGTCTGAGACTGCCCGAGACACTTCGCTAAACGTGTTTCCCATGTCCAATTTTGATTTACTTGATGATGCTAAGAAATTAAACATCAAAAACTTCAGAGGTGTTCTTACCAAAACAACCAAACAGTGTTGAAACCAGTATCATTTATCTCGATGGAAGTTCTGGTCCAGGCACTCACTGGGTTGCATGCGCGATTGATCCAAGTGGAGTTGTTTATTTGGATTCGTATGGATTGGCGCCACAAAAAGAATTTTTAAAATATGTTGACGGACTTCAAAGCACTCCGATCTGGTTTTCAACATTACCAACACAGACAATAATTGATCCGTCAATATGTGGCCGTGAAGAACTCGCTGTGCTCGACGCTGTGTCAAGGTCCCTAACACAGCCTCATAAAGTCGTGCACGAGTATACCACGTCGTCCAACGTTTTAAACAGGTCTTAGTGAATATGCAATGGTAGATATTTACGGAAGATCTGCTCGAAGTCTTACTCAGGGCAAGCCTCATGGTGACTTATCCAAATATGCAACCCTTGACCAGGTCAAGAATGAATTCGCTGATCTTTTGCGTCTCGCAGATGTGGACCAAAATGAAGTTGTTGTTTTTCAGGATAAACAAGGACGGTTAAAGACGAGCAATATCCCGTTGACAGATATTATTCTGCAGGTTCTAGGTGCGACCGAAAATAACTTAGTGGTGTTTGCTAAAAACGGTAAAATTAAAAACTCGGAGGAATCCATTCTAACAATCATGGGAGAGATTGCTGGACGTATTAGAAGAATTCGAGATATTATGTATGGCGATCTCGACACGAGTAAAAATACAATTATTAGTGTGAGAGAACCAAAATCAGACGATGATGTGGCAAAAAAAAAAAAAAAAAAAACGTAGACAGCAACAACGCCACGATCACAACTGAGATTAGTAAATATGTTGCTTAAACTGGCGATCCAATGACTGGTTCTCTCGATATGGCTAATAATAAAATTACTGGTCTTGGATAACCAGAATCAAACGATGACGCTGCAACGAAGAAATACGTCGACAATAGCAACATTCCGATGATGACCTCGCTAATGACAATCAATGATGGAATGACCACACTTAGATCTGAATATGCTAATCATGTAACCGCATTTATAAATTTTCGTACAAACGTAAATAGAGCCATGAATGAATTTTTGGGGAGTCCAGCAGTCATCGACATTAAGCTCTCTGACATCAAAAAGATTACCGATGGTGTTGTACATATAGTAGCGTCTGGATCAGCATTATGGACACACTCAATAAATCCATCAAATATACCGCTGAGGTTACCGGTATGTACAGGTTCTCAGCAATCGGAGTTATAATATTTACAATATCTACTGCAATTTCACGGCGTTATCCAGTTAACGGATCTTCTGTATCTGTGTTACTGATATTGGAACAAAACGACGAGGAAATTTTTGTTGTGGAACCCGAAGTAAAAGGCATCGGCGTGATGTACTATTGGTGTATTGAATTCGTCAGTAATATACCACCTACTTAAATTGTTAGCAAAGTTATATAATGAACCAATCGATTGACGTTCGACTTTTCAGATACGAGCAAGCGTGTTTATGGCATACACAAATAAAAAATATTATTGATGCGCATACAGTAAAACAAAAACAAAAA
Organism: Megalonaias nervosa; assembly: GCA_016617855.1. Lineage (NCBI taxonomy): Eukaryota > Metazoa > Mollusca > Bivalvia > Unionida > Unionidae > Megalonaias > Megalonaias nervosa. The sequence continues at coordinate 5,662 of JAECUM010004573.1, forward strand.
AAATACCGCAGACGTGTCGTTGTTACTGACATAATTGTATACTCTGCATCCGCCGCAGTCGCTGAAAGAGTAACTATAATTGGAGCATTATCATCCACATACATAATAGCACCAGTAATAGGAATTGGTGTTGCCGTTATCACTGATGTTGCTGGTATTCTTGATAAAGATATCCAAGTGCGCGTCTGATAAATTACACGAATATACAACGTTGCTATCAGCGGCAACGCAAGCACACGCCAAATTATCATCGCTGATATCATCAGATCTCAACGATGGAATAATATCAGATCAAGAATTCGCAGAAATGATTAAGGTTTACCATCAAGCAACTGGAAACCAACCTCTTGACTCTGTCAAGGTAGAATCGCCGCCGACTTCGACAAAGACAGATATTTAGATCTCTGACTTAAATAATAATGTCGCAAGATCAATCACTGCGATTGTTAGGACAAATCGTCGCTAATACAACACCACCAACAACCACGATAATATCAGCGAGCTCAACGAAGCCTGAATTCAACGTTAGCTTTTCAACGGCAATTTCAGCCAAGGAAATAGCTCTAGCACAATTACGAGTATATTACAGCTGGCCAAATATTAGATCAAAGTCGTTCGGTGGGTTGCAAGCACATAATTCATTAGTATTTGCGTATAAAAATAAATCTGATGGAATCCCCGATTGGCAGTTTGTTGGTATTTCAACGGGCAATTATCAAATAGAACAGATCAATAGTGAATTCCAACGAAGGATTAAATCTATTACAGGAAAGGAATCCAAGATCGCTATCACGGTTCATGAGCCAACCTTATCAGCCGCGTTAGAAATATCGACACCAGATTATGCCGTCGATATGTATCAGTCGTCGATCCGAACTGTGTTAGGATGGCCAGAAGTGCCACCAGCAGCACCGCAAGCGATTCCAGAACCTCAGAAATCCGATTATATCACAGAGAAGAAAGCTTATTTGGAAAGCACTCCACATTATAAAAATTCTCAGCTGTGGAGAGCAATAGAAACTAACCCTCCCAGATTTAGTAATAAGTTGAAGTTACTTCGGGTAAAGCTCTCCCCCGTAGAATGATTGGGATATGTCACCTCCAAGACGTTATTTACCGAAAATGATATCAAATTATTATTCGATGAAATTAAACACGAGCATAAACGATATTACGATAAATTACGCCAGTTATTCACCGAGTATCTTTTTGACGTTAGCAAATTATACCAAGGAAATCATCAAACAAATAGAACTCCTGAATCAGGTTGCATCGGATCTCGAAACTGTTCATCAAAGTATTATGTGGGCGGTGATAAACAGCTGTGAATATGTCATTCATGATGGCATTCAGTACCAGAATAAACAATTTTTCCTGAACAAATATTCGACCTCAACAACTCCGTTGTCAGAAGCAGATCTGCCAACGTTTAAACTTTCCGGATTTAACGCCGATGAGTTGATAAAAACAGTCAGTGATACCATTGATGAGTACTACCCCAAAATCATTGAAGCATGGAAAAAATATCCCCTCCTTCGAGTATTCTAACCCATAACAATGATCCAGACGGTGGTGGTCGTCATATTTCACTAGGTGTTGTCAATATTGCATCAACGATTGCAGTTAATCTGCTGGTGTGTGATGCGATCGATGGCAGCTATCAAGCAGATCTTAAAAAATCCAGGCAGGCACAGCAAGGATATATCCTATATTCATTCACTCCCGATGCACCACCTGGATTTTTATTTGTGTCAGTACCTGTTAATGAGGTTTATCTGAGATGTCATAATCCGCTATTATCACGGAAACATTTCAGACTTACTGACCAGCACGGACAACTTCTTGATTTGCGAGATGAATCTTTGACGATAAGTTTATATGTGAGATCGTGACCGGATTTTTGTGAAATCTCCTAAAATCACAGTAAATATTATAATCTGAATCAGAATAAAAATAAACATTATAATCAGGATCAGACTCAAAATAAAAATTATAATCAGAATCAGAATCGAAATAATTATTATAATCGGAATCAGAATCTGAATCCTGAACAAAGATTATTATCTGGATCTGAATCTGAATCTGAATCAGAATAAATATTATAATCTGAATCAGAGTCAGAATTAGAATAAATATTATAATCTGAATCGTAATAAATATTATAATCTGAATCGTAATAAATATTATAATCTGAATCGTAATAAATATTATAATCTGAATCGTAATAAATATTATAATCTGAATCGTAATAAATATTATAATCTGAATCAGAATCTGAATCAGAATAAAAATAAATATTGTAATCTGAATAAATATTAGAATCAGACTCAGAATCAGAATCAAAATAGACATCAGAATCAGAATCAGAATTAGAATAAAAATAAATATTATAATCACAATAAAAATAAATATTATAATCTGAATATGAATCAGAATCTAAATAAAAATAAATATTATGATCAGAATAAAAATAAATATTATATTCTGAATAAATATTATAATATGAATCAGAATGAATATTATAATCTGAAGTAGAATTAATATTATAATCAGAATAAAAATAAATATTATATTCTGAATCTGAATCAGAATCTAAATAAAAATAAATATTATAATCAGAATAAAAATAAATGTTATGTTCTGAATAAATATTATAATCTGAATCAGAATAAATATTATAATCTGAATAAATATTATAATCTGAATCAGAATAAAAATTATAATCTGAATCAGAATCTGAATCAGATAAAAAAAATAAATATTATAATCAGAATAAAAATAAATACTATATTCTGAATAAATATTATAATCTGAATCAGAATAAAAATAAATATAATTGAATAAATATTATAATCTGAATAAATATTGTAATCTGGATCAGAATCTGAATAAAATAAAAATTATAATCAGAATAAAAATAAATATTATAATCTGAAAAAATATTATAATCGGAATCAGAATAAAAATAAATATTATATTCTGAATAAATATTATAATCTGAATGAAAATAAATATTATAATCTGAATCAGAATCGGAATCAGAATACAAATAAATATTATAATCACAATGAAAGTAAATATAATCTGAATCTGAATCTGAATACAAATAAATAAAATTCTGAATAAATTATAATCTGAATCAGAATAAAATTAAATATTATATTCTGAATAAATATTATAATTAGAATAAAAATAAATATTATAATTAGAATAAAAATAAATATTATAATTCCGAATAAAAATAAATATTATAATTAGAATAAAAATAAATATTATAATCTGAATCTGAATCAGAATCTGAATAAAATAAATATTATAATCAGAATAAAAATAAATATTATAATCTGAATTTGAATCAGAATAAAAATAAATATTATAATCAGAATTAAATTGGAACCCTGATATAATCCCTGTTATAACCAGTGGTGGATGATAGTCAAAAGGCGCGCTGTTATATGATTGTTTACAATCCTCTACAACGTTCACTTTCGTAACTTTCATTTTCATAACTTTCACTTTCACAATTCCCCTTGACAAAGTCAGGGTGTGTACAATCGTACTTAATTTTTTCAACTGTCTTACACGTGCACTCACAATCGTTTTTGTTTCGTATTCGCGTGATAACTCTGATTTAACTTTCTCAATCGCTTGTGCGAGTGAAACGAATTGCCGTATGTTTATATCATCATCGACATAAAGTAGCGATTGTTTCATTGCCTATTGGAGTAATTTAATAAACCTGTATTCGGTTGCTAGTGTGTATCTTCGTTCAGATTTGCATTTTTGTAATAATTCATAATTATTTGTGATTTTTTCAGGATCAAGTTGATCAGAAAGTACTATATCATCGTCATGTACTTTTTAATCGTAGAAATGGTTGCATTAATATTTTCGGAATTCATTATATAATAAATATTTATTTAAAATAAAAACAAATATAGACAGTAGGAATGATGAGCAATTTGCCGTTCGATGGGATCCCTTCATTTACAAGTTTTGCCGTTTCCATGGGGTCCCTTTATTTGCCAGTTTTGCAGCTCTATGGGGTCCCTTCATGGGTTACCCTTTAATGATGCTATTTTTTCTGGCTGACAATTCTTTATGAATGTCTTTTTATGGGGTACCCTTCATGAGGCTAATTTTCTTCCTTGACTTGTGGAAGGCTCATCACTCTTACTGTCTATTTTTGGGGGGGATCCTGTTTTCCATTAATTTTTAAATTTTATGCACACCTCCCCCCAAATCAAACCCAGGGGAGTGCAAAATCAGCATCCACCACGTTGCTGAACATGGTGGGTAGGTGTTCACAGATTTTATTTTAGTTCTCCTTAGGCTGGAGCCCCCTAATTATTAAAATACGATTTATCGCTTAACCGTCGACAAATTTATCAGTCATGGGATTATGGAACGCTAATTTCCACGATTCTTGTCTACTATCATATGTTTCTGAAATTATATATAAGATGAACAATACTTGGAAATCAAAAAGTAGCTCATGCAAGAGGCGTGGTTTGTCTGTTTTTCTCTTTTTTCTTAACGATTATCCCTGACAAAGTCGGGAGGGGGCAAGATAACTGACAAGGTCAAAAAACAAGGATAATATTTTTGAAAAACCCCAAAAAACCCCAAATGATTCTATTTATAAGCATAAATCATTATAAAATACAAGCGAGGTTACTCTTTAATCTCTCCACTGGAGGTAACTATTACTTGACGGAGTTATTTCCCTTAGTATTTTACTATTCTACTTCATCGTAAAATTCAGACGTAACGGCGTCTGCCGATAGATACATAAATATTATGCTTTTTTTATATTTCTTTGAAAATGTTGATCTGGTTATATTATCTACGACACGTCGTACCGAAGCTGGGAAAATGCAGAAATATTTGGCAGGCACACATATCGATTGAAATTCAGTTTCTTCCTATGTCTCTGTATTTACAGATATAACTGCTTTTGCAGATTTATTATATTTACCGGTACCTCCAAGTTTACAATTTTGACTCTGTGTAATAGCCACCAAATTATTCAAAGAATTAGCGAGTCTATCTTTGATCAGTCCGTGAAAACATTCATACACAAATTTGTGACAGAGATATCTTTTCCCACAGCACGGAATATGAGATAACCAGCATTATTAATAGAATCGACTGGTTTTTTAGTCGACAGTTCCTAATCACATCAGCATGCGATGCCTCACAATTCATGATGATGGGATGCTTTACAAATTCATGGGCGTTATTTCCTTGTTCCATTTATATAGTAAGTATTATTTGTCTAAATTATCATTTTATTATTAGAAAAAAATATGTTAGCGTGAAAATCTAGCGAGATAGTCTTCAGCGTTTTTTTTATCGAAGATTCATTGTCATCATTTGTTTATCATAATACCGTTTCAAAGCTCTGTATTTTTTACCGCCGCATTCTACACACAACTGCGTCTCACCCCTGACTCCGACGTTACACTTTAAACACAGCTTTGGTCCTAGATTTTCTCGTCACATACTTCGCATGTGGTATCCACAGAATTCATTTACACATGCCCAATTACAAGGAGTTGTAGATCCAATAATCAACCACTTGCAACTATTCTTTGCTTGAATCAATATATTTTATAAATTGAAGTTCAATTTAAATATATATTTGCCTGAATTATATCATGGAAGAATTTAAGAGATTATCTGCGATTAAGCCCTCTAAAGCTAGATTCGATCTTGACAGAATAACCCCTAAATTGCCGAGGCGAGGTCTGGTTGATGCTCATTTGACGAATAAGACTTTAATCAATCGTATCCGTGAAGCCAAGAGAGAGTTCGCAACGATGGTGCGGCTCATTTGTGGTCAACATACAGAATTATGCAAGACGTTGATGCTACAATGAATGACAAGCGAGCAAGGACAATCATTAAGTATCTCGACGAACAAAGATATATTTTTAGAATAAAATTTAACGTAGCGGTAGATGCCGGCGCAGTAGACGACACCTGGATTGTTCGTGACAAACATGACCTTGTTCGATTACTTCACGCTGGAGATGTTGTAACGTTAAGTAAAAGTTCCAAACCAGGAATACTGACTGATATTGACAAACCATATTATGAGCGAGCATACCCTGTGACGACAGTTGTTTATGCGATGTATCCGTTGAATCATAAACCTAGCGTTGATGATCTCCACCCGATGTGGATTTCGACGCTGAATTGTGCCGCTGAACGAGTTATAGAACATTTCCCGAACGCGAAACGAGGAAACTGCTTAACAGATTTACGACGTAAAACAATAAATAAGTGGGTAAAAACAGTTAATGATACCGGAGCGTCAATCAACGACGTTGCTGAGTTGGAAAAAAAATAAAATTCCCAATAACGGTCAAGACGTTAACGGGGGAAGTTTTATACGAATCGAAATATAAATCAAACGGAGCTCCAATAGAGATCGTTGATCATAACGCTCACGCGTGGACGTCGGACGTAACATTATTTCCACGAACTCGAACTGTTAAATTTCATGACGGTGATATGTTCGATTTTATCAGAAATATCAGTAAGAGTGACCCTGTATCCGTGTGGTTGTTTCAAAGTTCCGAATGTAGATATTATGATCAGCTTGTACGGCCTAATGGAAATATTTGTCGTACAGAATCTCTTTATGGCGAGATGACAAAGATTGCTTCGAAATACATGAACGATACTGATGTCATCGAACAATTACTCAGTAATTGCTTTACCGTTCCATCAGTTGCTGATCATTTTGCTCAGAACGAAAATTCATGGAGGCCAACACGGTTGGAATTTCTTGAAGATATACAACGTAGTTGTGTCGAATACCTTTCCCTGAATTTATTATCGATGATAAATACATTTCCTGATACCACGGTTAGAGTCGCCACAGATTTATTTTATATCAATAAAAAAAATGCGGATTGCTAAATGAATTACATATCGGTGTTGATGCATCATGGGGCGAATGGAGAATAAAGCGAGAAAAGATACTCAGTTATTCTAAATCCGCCGACGTTGAATCTAAGGATATATATTATAAAAATAATCAAATCTCACAACCACCATCAGCTCCATCGGTATATGATCATATGACCAGACATGAAACAGTTTCTCTCAACGGACCTGGAGGTTTTGGTAAAACAACACGTGCAATTGAGTTATTTCGAAATCTTGACACGATTGTATTAATTCCGACTTACAGACACGCCAGAGAGATGAAAGAAACATGTGTCAAATCTCATACTTATCACAGTTTCTTTCGGTGGAAGGGAGATGCGTGGACACCTGAACGAATGGGTGAGAAATATATTCCTAAAATTATTATTTGGGATAAAATATGCACGGTATCGGTGGAGGTATTAAAAATGTCGCTCTTTTTTTTACCCCCTTCAAGTTCACCAGGTTCATATAAATATCTGATAGTCACATTACCTAGTACTGGTTGTTTTGAGAAAGAGTCACGTTGTTGTACTGGTATGTGCTTTTTGTGATTGCATTGATAGGGTTCATAGAAATTCCACGAGTAATTTCATTATTTGACGCAGCTATCACACTTGATAATCTTGCAACCCATGCACGAGATCTCTTGTCTTTTTGAATTTTGTTCAAGGATATTTCCTGCGCATATTGATATCCAAACAATCGCTCAGCAAGTGTTCGATTAACTCGCTCAACGATTGCCTGATCGCGATGAATTGCGGTGTGACCTCGTCTGATTTTGACGTTATGTTGTTTCATCAGAGATGTTACTGCACCAAGAAATTCCTTGCCAGGATCAACCTGTAGCAGTTGTAGCCATCGTAGACTACCTTGTGGTCCGAATCGACTTTGATAAATTCGTTCAAACGCAGATGCAACTTCAGTTGCTGTCTTTGTTGATTGTGGTTCTGCTTCTTTATATCACCTTGCAAAGTCAAGGACGGTCAACGCGTATTTGTATGTGCGCGATTGACGTCTACCGGTTTTAATAGCATCATGTGGTAAAAACAAAATATCTGCTTGATGAACTTCATTGGGATTGCTGACATTAAAATGTGCGTACTGAATTTTTTTAGGTGGTGGTAGATAAATCTGCCATATTGCCTGTCGTGATAACCAATCTGAGGCAACAGAACGTGCGACACCTGCTGCATCAGCAAGTTTACTAATCGCTGATCTACCCCTCCAATATCCTCTTGGGCTATAATAAATCGATCCCATTATAATAATAATCGGCCGACTAATTTCCGGCCTAGCACTGGTTTACCTTTCATCGCAGATCTTACCAGCCAATTAGCAAGCGATTCTCTGATGAGATTTATTTTTTTACAGACTTTAACGTGTGTATCACCTTCACATCTGCAATATGTCGTTGTTGTAAATCCCTACTTTTATCAACCATTTGCAGTTATTTTTTGCTCGAATCATTATATATTTAAATCAAAGTTTAATTTAAATATATATTTTCCTTAATTATAACATGGAGGAATTTACAAGATTATCTGCGTTCAAGCCTTCTCAAGGGAGGTTCGATCTTGAGAGAATAACCCCTGACTTGCTCTGGTTGATCCGACGAACCAGACTCTGATCAACAGTATTCGTGTCGCCAAGAGTGAGTTTCGCAACGATGGCGCAGCTCATGTTTGGTCAACATTCAGAATCATGTGCGAAGTTGATGCTACAGTGAGTGACCAACAAGCAAAGACAATCATTAATTATCTCGACAAACAAAGATACCTTTTTAGAATAAAGTTTATTGCGGAAGTAGATGATGCTTGGATTATTCGTGACAAACGTGACCATGTTCGTGAATCACATCACGCTAGAGATGTTGTAACGTTAAGTAGAAATTCCAAACCAGGGATGTTGACTGGTATTGACAAACCATATCATGAACGAGAATATCCTGTGACGGCAGTTGTTTATGTGATATATCCGCTGTATAATAAACCTAGCCTTGATGATCTCAAACCGATGAAACTTTCGACGCTGAATTGTGTAGCTGAGCGAGTTACAGAACATTTTACAAACGCGACACGTGGAAATGGTTTAACGGATTTACGACTTCAAAAAATTAATGAGTGAGCTGAGCGTGTCAAGGAACATGGAGCTACGATCAACGACGTTGCATCGCTGGAAAAAAAATTCCGATAAGGGTGAAGACAATGACCGGCGAGACTTTGTACGAATCAAAATATAAATCAAAGGGAGCTTTGATAGAGATTGTTGATCATAACGCACACGCGTGGACGATGAATGTAACAATATTTCCAGGAGATAGAACTGTTACATTTCATAGCAGTGATATTTTTGATTTTATGAATAAAATTAGTAAAAGCGATCTTGCATCCATGTGGTTGCTTCAAAGCTCCGAATGTGAAACTTATGATCAGCTTGTACGAGCAAATGGATATATTTATCAATCTGAGTCCCTCCATGAGGAAATAAAAAATCTTGCGTCGAAATATACCGATGATGTCCAACAATTATTCGTTAATTGTTTTACCGTTCCGTTGGTTGCTGATCACTTTGCTCAGGAGAAAAATTCTTGGTCGGCGACAAGATCGGAATTTCTTGCCGATGTGCAGCTAAGCTGCGTAGAATACGGACATGGAGGATTGTGGAATACTAAATACGACTATAAGGATGTTATCTCAGTTGATATGGTTGCATGTTATCCTGGAAGTTTTCTTGGAATGGGAGAGTGTTTTAAATATTTTAAGAGATTTGGACATCCAACACCCGAAATCACCAGAATTGCGATAAACCGACATTTACCAGATTTTGATCTAACTGGGTTTGCATGTATTGAATCGTTTTCGTTCACGGAAAATCTCCATCCGATTGCTTATGATTGGTTGGTCGTCATTTTTCAGAAGCATGTTGGGTTCCAGCAGTGTTGTTACGGTATATGCTTGATGCTGTAATTTTAGCATCGTTAACTGTAAGTGAAACAATAATATCATATCGTCCACAGAAGCAACTCTGGTTACCAAAACCACCTCATGTAATTGAGAGATCTGTTCTCGACAAAATCTTTGAGCGTAATCCCGATGAAATTGAATATGAAAATAAACCCAGGAAGGATCTCGGCAGAAAAATAATTGATAAATTTACACAGGGTGGTTCATGTGATCATAAACGACATTGCACAAAATTAATCATCGACGATGCCGATCTCGATTTTATAATTACTGATACAACAGAGAAAGGCACATTTATAAGCCGGAATAATGCTTATTTGTCGGACGGAACTGAATTAGGTACAATTGTGAGCTTTATTGGTTGTGACTCACCACAGTTTACTAATTTAAGATCGACGTTAGCGTACGTTTCGATAAACTTATTATCGATGATAAACAGATTTCCTGATACCGCGGTTAGTTGCCACAGATTCATTGTATGTGAATAAAAAATATGCGGATTTGTTAAAGATTGGTACCGATGCATCATGGGGCGAATGTAGAATAAAACGATACAAAAATACTCAGTTATTCTGAATCCGCCAACGTTGGCTGTAAGGATACTTACTATAAAAATAGTCTTATGTCACAATTATCATCAGCACCATCTGTATATGATCCCATGGCAAGACATAAAACAGTTTATCTTAACAGATGTTGTGGTTTTGGTAAAACAACGCATGCGATTCGATTATTTTGGAATTTTGATATGGTTGTTTTGACGCCTACACAGAGACTCGCCAGAGAAATGAGCGAGCGTGGAGTGAAATCTCATACTTATCACAGCTTCTTTAGATGGAAAGGAGATGCGTGGACTCCTGAACGAATGGGTGACAAATACATTCCTAATATCATTATTTGGGATGAAATGTGCACAGTGTCGCTAGATTTGTTAGAAAGTTTCTTGATTGGTTATCAACTCGGAACACTGCTGTAATAGCGTGTGGTGATCATGGTCAACCACCTCCTGTTGTTGGATCATCTCCGCATGAATGGCTGAAAACATTCGTAGATTTTTATGAGGAAATAAATGATGATTACCAAGAGCTTAATCCAACGTTGAGAGAGTTTAAGAAATTAATCAGACTACAACCTGACAAGATCCAGTGTGAAATAATGCGCGAAATAATTCCGGAAAAACATATATAAATGATTTTTGGAATTTATGGAGTCCTGATGATTTGATAGTTGCAAGTCGGAAGATAGTTCGTGATTCACCTCAGCAACAATCATTTCTGTTGCATAAACAAAAATTTTCAGATCTACCTGTACTATTATGTTATCGCCCAGCAGATACGTGACGACAGAATATTGATATTGAAATTACAGGACGCGGTGATAAACAAAATCTTGTGTTAAATGATATTGTTTTAGTTCCTGTGAGTGCTGTTGACAGCGCGCTAATTATGGATAAATCTCCATGGACGCTAGGATATGCTATAACGATGCATTCGTCACAAGGATTGTTGATGATCGCATCGAATCGTCAGATATAGTTTATCTGGCAGTGTCTCTAGTCAGAAGAATATCTCAGCTGCGGAGACTCATAGACTTCACAGTAAATAATAATCAAACTACTAGCAATGCCGATGATGTAGTAAAGAAAAAATAGCTAGTTATAAGCAATGTGACAACAACAATAAGCGCGACTTTGATCTTGATGTTGAATTTATCATGACACTGAAACAGCGACAGAATAACCACTGTACGAGCTGTGACACAGTAATGTTGTGGAAGTATTCGAATAACAATCCAAAACCATTCACCGTAGATAGAATTAATAGTAATCTCGGTCACACACGCGAAAATGTGATGCTGGCCTGTCGACGTCGAGGAGCCAGTTCACAAAAAGTGAAGGCGGTGGTAATTGTGTATCTTCAGGAATTACTTGTAATTGTTCACGTACAAACCCACGATGAGGGGCAGTTGAATCTAGTCTGTAAATTGCAGGTCTACCCGTGGATCTTACCACGCTGGAAATTTTATGTGTGGTTACACTCCAGATTGGGTCAGTCGCTCTTTTTTTACCCCCTTCAAGTTCACCAGGTTCATATAAATATCTGACAGTCACATTACCTAGTACTGATTGTTTTGAGAAAGAGTCACGGAATTGTACTGGTATATGTTTTTTTGTGATCGCATTGATGTGTTTCATAGAAATTCCACGAGTAATTTCATTATTTAACGCAGCTATCACACTTGGTAGTCTTGTAACCCATGCACGAGATCTCTTGTCTTTTTGAACTTTGTTCAAGGATATTTCCTGCGCATACTGATATCCAAACAATCGCCCAGCAAGTGTTCAATTAACTCGCTCAACGATTGCCTGATCGCGATGAATTGCGGTGTGTCCTCGTCAGATTTTGACGTTATGTTTTGTTTCATCAGAGATGTTACTGCATCAAGAAATTCTTTGCCAGGATCAGCCTGTAGCAACTGTGGCCATAACAGGCCGCCACGTTGATAAATTCGTTCAAACGCAGATGCAACTTCAGTTGCTGTCTTTGTTGATTGTGGTTCTGCTTATTTATATCTACTTGCAACATCAACGACAGTCAACGCTTATTTGTATGTGCGCGATTGACGTCTACCACTTTTAATAGTATCAAGCGGTTAAAACAAAATATCTGCTTGATGAACTTCATTGGGAGTGCCGATATTAAAATATACGCACTGAATTTTTTTAGGTGGTGGTAGATAAATCTGCCATATTGCCTGTCGTGATAACCAATCTGAGGCAACAGAACGTGCGACACCTGCTGCATCAGCAAGTTTACTAATCCCTGATCTACCCCTCCAATATCCTCTTGGGCTATAATAAATTGATTCTATTATTATAATAATAATCGGCTGACTAATTACCGGCCCCTAGCACTAGTTTACCTTTCATCGCAGATCTTACCAGCCAATTAGCAAGCGATTCTCTGAGAAATTTGTTTTTTTTACAGACTTTAACGTGTGAATCAACTTCACGTCTGCAATATGTCGTTGTTGTAGATCAGGATTTTTATACGCGACATCATGAACATGGCACGCTTGATCAATTGCATTTATTGGATACTCTCCAGGTCTTGGTTGATCTTTCTCTTCAAGTCGGATATCAAGTCGGGTTCCAGGACCACAATAATTATATCCAGCAAGATGCTTCTCGCCAGGATACTTAGCCCATGGAGCTCCTGGTAATTTTCCCAGTTAACCAGCGAGATCTCCGCCTGTTTCATGAGAGATAAATCTGTTTTTTTGTACCACATTTCACACACTTGCCTGTAAGTGCAGGCTTTTTATTTCTCGTCATTACTTTTTTTAATCCAATTGTGGGGGTGGGTGCACTGCATTGAACACAATATAAATTCATATAACTATTAAATATTCCTACAACATGGATATCATTGATTTTCCAGCAACGCGAAAGCAAGAGCCAATCAAGCATCATCCAGCGCTACCAAATACTATCAGAGCAATTATCATAGGTCCATCTGGGTCTGGTATGACGCATTTGTTGCTTAACCTGATAATGAGATGGTTCGAGTGGGATAAGTTGTATTTAGTGGCCCCATCTGCAGATGATCAGCGATGCTACGACGTGCTTAAGATTTTAATGAAAATGCAAGGTTGTTGGACGAGGACGGTAATGATATTGATTTTATCACCGACATCAACGATGCTCCATCTGTGGATGATCTCGATGGATGTATTAATAATCTCGTAGTATACGATGATGTGATGCTAGACAAACAATCAAATCCAGCTCGAATATTTTCCCAAGGCAGACATAAAAACACCGATATTATATATGTTACTCAGCGATATGCGCAGATACCTAAAGTGATAAGAGATAACTGTAATCTTTTTTTTGTAACATGCGAAACAAAAGTTAACACCATTTTTATTTAATATCATCATTTGTTAATAAGCTCCACTCACTTAAAATAAAGAGAGAGTTGGAGCTTTCCATTCTTTTCAAGTACAAAGATTAAACATGAACATTTTTGCCAGGTTGACAAAGTTGTAAGGCAAGACTAGATTTCCAATCATTTAGTACAGTATCATTTTGTTATCGATGCTAAAGAAAAATACACAGCAATAATGTTCCAAAAAAATAATTTTTTATTGATCTCACTGTTGACTCGTGAACTATTTGTACCTTCTGATGCGAGCATAGTGCACAGAAAGTAGCAAAAGCGTCCCTATTTCCATCATCACTTGAACATTCTTTTACAATGATAAATATATACATTAATTTCAATACATTCATATACTAAAGCGAGCAGTGGTTGAAGTTAACTGTCCCTCAAGACACGCTGTTTCGTACCTAGCTAAACTACATTGTGTTACGATTGAATTTTCTACGATTTTTCATAAAATCCAACTTTTAATGTTACAACAAAAGGTTTCATACATTTTATAAAAGCAGAATCTTGAGTAGCTGAACGCTACGATAGTCTTTAAACTCAGAAATATATTACAGTGATCCTTTCTATACTCTACGTTAGCAAGTTAAATAAAAATTTAAACAGCAAAGATGGCACATGCAGAAAATCAGTTCTGTTTACAAATAATTCCATGCTTACGTCTGTAAGTTTAAAACATATATTAATGTTCAGAAGGTCATGAAATGTGAAGTCATCTTGGGCAATGTTGGGCAAGGAGCTTTGCAACGCTCTCACAACTCCCGAGCACAAGAGCGAGTCCTTTAGCTTTAACCCCTTGCCTTTTCTGGAGTATAGGTACGCATTCTATGCCGTACACTACATCAACGGCCGACAATATGTTTGGGAAATGACATGGCATCTGTGCATTTTAAAAGTTCTCCTTTTCTTACAGGTAAGAGACAAATATATTTTATTACATTTAAAGACGTTTTCTTTTACTGCCACAATCCATTAATTGTGTGTTATATCTGAGGACTGTAACAAGATAACCGGGTTGGATTTCGGATTTATAACAACACTTTTGATGGTGATACAAATACAATGTTTATTGATAAATGACTTAAATTAAGAAAGAAGTATGACTAATACGTGCGTGTATAAGATCCAAATACCGGTCAAATTAACCCAATCCGCACGAACCTAATAATGCAACAAATATAAATACAAATAAATGACCGTACACAGTACAAGGACAAAGGTTAATGATTCACAGTAATTTTACACTACGAAAAGAATGATGTGTTTTACTCAAATAGTAAAAATGTACTTTACTCATATAGTAAAATGTATTCACTCAAATAGTGAAAGATGATGAAAACAAAAGGGACAGATATCATAAAAATATCTGTATAGTCCAAAAACACTCTGTACAACAAACCCCATTAGCCCACGGCTAAAAGATTACATGTATGGAGTTACACAAAACACTCCCGTCACCTGAATACTTGGCTACCGGTCACACTGGTCAATCAAGCATTCATCATTACAGGTAGTCCCCGACCACCATTCAATTCCTTTGTCAATCAAGCAATTTTAGCGCCCACCAATAGGTCAACAACGCCCAATCACCTACTATTCGACCTGCAACACTGTTCACTCAGCTCTACGGCTGCTATGGTTCAGCTTTACAGCTGTTATGGTCAACTTCTATGGTCAGCTCTACAGCTGGTACCCCGTCGACTCTGATCAGCTAAAAATAAATCTAACACCGTGTACTATGCATGACACGGGCATATACGATAAAACGTAATGACGGTATATACGGTAAGCGATACAAGTTACATTATCTGTACAACATTACAAAGCAATAAACAGGTTCAGAAGTGAACCTACCCGTGTCCGATAAGAATCCTATAGTACTAGACGTTTCTTAAAAATACAACTTTATATTGCTAATATAAATCTCTTGCTAAGTCACAAACAAGAACAGAAAATATTTGCATTATACTACGTAAGCCGAAGCTACATAGAAAATATACAAAAATAAACGCGGTAGTACACTAGTTATAACTTATAATATACATAAGAAATTAATAAATAACTCACATACCTCTACAGCTGAAGATGTGCAAGTTCTTAAGTAGACTGCTCACTGACAAGACGTTCCGTAATGTAAAGATTTCGTCTTACGGTGAGGCATTTATACACAGACCATGCAGCCATACATCGTCTGTGCACTTGATGTGGTCGGTTTTTCCCATCGAAAGCACTTCGCACGTGCAGAATAGGATGAACCGAACTCGCTGTTTCGAAATATTGTACAATATGCATAAATCACCCTCGAGTATCATGTGCGCCAAAAAAAAAAAACAAACGAAACCCAAGTACATGTATTTAATCAATAAAGGGATTTATACAATTCCGTGACAAGGACACTGTGTAAGATATTTAATTTTCTCTTCATACATGCTGTATTCTTTTTAAATTCTATAATATCAACTGTAAAATATAATGCTGTAGGGATTGCTGACAGTTTTTCTTTGAATTTATATGTATTTATAATTGTAATATTAGATTATTCTTGAAAACAACTTCACTGTCAACTTCACGCTCCATTATAGCTAATTTTAGAAATAAACTGCCTTTAAAGTTATGTCACCGCTCAGGGTTTTAAACTATGAAACAGAAAGAAGGAAAACCAACAAGTTTAGTAAAATCAACAAAATATTGTATATCTCTAAGTTACAATTACGACTTTTACAGTATTGTGAATTAAATTCGAGGTAATCCTTAGGATCCTATCACAACTCCAAACGTATAGAAAGTTCCACATGAATTACAATAATCTTGAATGTCTTGATGTTCCAATAATCTTTACTGTCCTTATGTGCCAATAGTCTTGAATGTCCTGATGTACCACATATATAGAATCTAAAATGTGTTTGAATGAGTTCTAAATAATACCGAAGTAGTGTTTTAGCCCAAAATATCAGTGACCATTTTGTAATTCCAATGTGCAGATGAAAAAGGACAATCTCTATCATGAAAAAAATTCCCAGTGTATTCAAAGGTCTGGCATGTCTCAAACAAATAAAAATCAGATCGCAATTGATAAAAGTGTGCAACCTGTCATTAATGCACCAAGGATAGTTCCTGCAGCTTTATGAGAACCTCTTGCATCAACTTTAATTGTAATATGAAAAGTAGATGAACTAACAGACTGGTTCAGTTCATTAGTAATTGTTGAAAACGCCAGATCGAGAAAACTAAGAAATTCTTCTAGATCTAAGAAATTTGAATCAAGCAATCAGATGAGAGTTTATCAACTTACTACAATTGAAGACATAACCACATGGATGGTTGGAGCAAAGATGTTATCCAAACTAGATGCCAATCATGGTTACTGGCAAATATCCCTGGATGAGGACAGCCAGTTATTGACATTTAATACCTTGTTTGGTAGAGACTGCTACCTGAGAATGGCTTTTGGTATTTCATCCGCCCAAAAAGTGTTCTAAAACGCATATCACAGTGTACTGAGGACCTGTCTAGGGTGAAGACCGATATAGATAGCATAATTGTTTCTGGAACTTCAAAAGATATGACGGAAAATTGAAGAGAAAAAAATTGAAAATAAGGCCAGGAAATAAACATTGCAACGCATTTGGAAACAAATGGCAATTATGACTAATAGAAGTGTGCTACGTGGGACACTACTGCCATCATCATGTATTAAATCCTACAGAAAAAGTGAATGCTTTGATGGACAGGAAAGGAATTGAAAGATTATTAGGTACAGTCAATTACCTTGCAAATTTTATCCCAAATAGGTCTACAGTGACAGAAGTAAACATAGCACTTTTGAAACGTGACACTGAATTTGTTTGGAAAACTGCACAGAAAGATGCGTTTGAAGATATCGAACAGATTATAAGCAAAGAACCTGTATTGAAATACTTCGATGTCAAGAAGCCTGTCGTTGATGGTTGTGATGCATCCAAATCAGGACCTGGAGCATTGTTAATGCGGTCAGTCAAACGCGTCGCATTTGCAACAAGGTCTTTAACAGATGCAGAAACATGGTGTTACGACCATGTAATTTAATTACTTGTGTGTTAAAATTTGAATTCTTTATATTCCTTTTTTGTATCATTATATTTTATTATGATGATGATTATGTTCACATAACCGCTCCGGTGGCCTAGTGGTTAGAGCGTCCGCCTCGGATACGGGAGGTCGCGGGTTCGAACCCCGGCCGAGTCATACCAAAGACTTACAATGGTACTAACAGCTGCCTCGCTTGGCGCTCAGCATTAAGAGGTTAGTGTTTGGACTGGTCGGCCTGGTGTCAGAATAATGTGACTGGGTGGGACATCATGCCACATGTCTGCGGCATGATGCTCCAGTGCTAGACATCACTGTAAACTGTCACACTGCAGACATCGTAGCGATATGACTAAAAAAATTGTTAAAAGCTACGTTAAAAAAATCTAAATCTAAATTATGTTCACAGGATCTGATATTTTTGAAATAAACATCGTGTTTATTTAGAACGTAAATATGACTCTCGGCTTTCGTAAGTTTTTTTTTTTTTTAGATTGCCGACTGGATAAACAGCCAGCATAAACGATTGGTTGTGGCCGAGGTCATTTCTAATTATATGTGTTTACATCTTGTACTGCGATTGTTAGATGATGAAATAACCACGCGTTCTTCGTGCGTGTGCATGAAATGACGTTTTAGGTCGGTTTTCAAAACACAGATCCCTGTGAAACAGTCAGAGTCGTTCTTATACCTTGAGAAAAAGGTATTATTTTGCTGGTGCTGGAAAGAGGTTATTTTTTTTTTTTCTTTACATCTGTAGAGCTCGAGATGTGTTTTGTTATAGATGACAGCTATAGGAGTTCATCTACTTTTAAATAATAATTTATTTTTCCCTGGAGAACTACACAAGTGGTTTAGGACAAAGACATTCAGTGAAATTCATTCTAAATTGGAACAGTACAATACAAATTGTTGTTCAACGTGAAATTCTGGACATTTGTGAAAAGACTTCATCTGACGTCATCGTCCTCCATCTTGGAACGTCGTCAAGATTCGAACCTGGATTCAGCTAAAATTATTTAGTGATAGGACTTGTATTTTTTTTAGTATTAGGATAAATGTTTGGATTTTCTTCACAAACCGTAAGTCCTATTTCATATTTTCACCTTTTCACCGTGTTTTCTAGGGAAATAAATTATTTTTGTTAAAACTTACAAAGCTTGTTGTCTTCACTCTTTTCTTTTGTTACTTTTGAACGAGCCGATACGTAACAATAGTATGTACAGATCGAAAATGAACTGCTAGCTATGTTTAATCTTGAAATATTTCATCAATAAACTAATTGTAGTCTAGTACAAGCTGAATCATAAACCTCTAAAATCAATCCTCAAAAACCTCTATCTGCCGCACCGCCTAGACTTCAGAGAATGTTTTGAAGACTGCAGAAATACAGTTTTGACTTAACTTATTGTCCAGGAAAAGAGTTAATTGTAGCAGATACATTGTCTAGAGCATGCAGACAGAGAGACGCGTCTGATAAGAACATGGATAGTGATATTGAGTGCTATTTGCATAACATGATCATATAAAATATACAGATTGTACATGCACAATTAGAAGCAATAAAGAGTGGAACTAACTTTGACAATAAAAAGGCCAAAGTACGAGAAATGATTCAAAAGGGATAGCCAAGTGATAAACACCTCGTACCATTTAAAATCAGAAACTTCTAGAACTGCAGAGATGCGCTTTCAGAACTAGATGGATTAGTAGATTTTAATACCAGATGTTCTTCAGAAAGAAATTTTAAAGGAGTTAAGCAGAAGTCATATGGGCATTGAAAAGACCAAGGAGCAATAGACATTATCTAATGGCCTGGCATGAATGTACAAACTGCAGACACAGTATCAAATTGTTCTACTTGCTAGGAATACAGAAAGTCAAATAAAAAAGAACCATTGTTGTGTACACAACCAACTGTACCGTGGGAAATGGTTAGAAGAGATTTATTTATGTGAAATAATTAAAATTATGTCTTGATAGTAGACTATTGCCAAATATATTTGGAATTTGCCAAGTTAGAAAATACACCAGCAAGTACTGTAATCACACAAAAAGTCAGTTTCCGCAAGACATGGAATACCAAAATAAGTAAGTAGTGATAATGGCCCACAGTACTCTTCAAACAAATATGCCTTGGTCAGCTTGCATAAACCTGGGGATTGAAACACACTACGCCGAGTCCCAATTATTCAGTCAAATGGCTTAGCAGAAAGAACCAAACTGTCAAAGGAATTCTCAATAAAGCAAAGAGAGATGGCAAAATCCCATATTTATCGACACTGAAGTATAGAAATACACCAATTAATGAGATTGGATCTCCGGCACAAATACTGATGAGTAGAAGACTTCGATGAACTTTGCCTACTACCAACATACAGCTATGTCTCCAAGTTATGAAATAAATAAACCTAAAGAGGAAGCTGGGTGAAAAGAAATATGAGCACAAGAAACAGCATGACAGAACAGCTAAATAATTTCCAAAACTGACCTCTGAAGACAAGTAAGAAGCAGAAGACGAGGTTTTTGGGAAAGAGCTGTAGTCATTAGAAAAAGTAGCACCCCAAAGTCGTATGATGCGCAAACTCATGATGGTGCTACACACAGGAGAAACCAAAGACATCTGTTATAAACAAAGAGACATTACCAGATATATATACATAATACATATGAAAACACTAACAAGGAGATCACCCAGCTGAATGACAAGACGCCATTAGTTATGAATCAGCCAAACCAGATAGGTGAGGTTCGAACAAGGAGTGAAAGACTAA
The DNA here is from genome assembly GCA_016617855.1 of Megalonaias nervosa. Taxonomy (NCBI): domain Eukaryota; kingdom Metazoa; phylum Mollusca; class Bivalvia; order Unionida; family Unionidae; genus Megalonaias; species Megalonaias nervosa. The sequence goes on from JAECUM010004573.1 coordinate 26,356, forward strand.
CAAAAAAAAGCCTGCAAGATACAGAGATTTTGTTACGTGAACTCGATAATTTTTTAAAACTACATTGTCGTCGTATTGTATAGGCCTGCGGACAAAGTAGGACAACTAGGACAATATTCCGGGGGCCCACAACGGTCATGGGGGCCAACCACCATCAAAATTTTTAATTCTAGGGCCCACAAATCCAGTCAACGGCCATGGTGTTGTGAATATAAGAAGCTGTAAGTGGTAAACAGGATAATAATACCTCTATTACAGTACATCAGTTTATGCAGTGATAACAGCTAGATTGAAGAATAAATTTAGGACTATAGATTTTAGTGGTAGTGCTAATCTATCACCATGCATTCGTTTTCATGATTCTGGATGACTGTGAATGTTATAGGACTAGAACATACATATTAGCTACAGTTAGTAGAACTTCTCCAACTGAACCAGAAATTATTTGAAATACATATTCACATGAGAAATCAAACTTTCTCAAGTCTGAATATGTTTACAAAATTCATAAGAGATACAAATAAGAAATGAATATGTTAATAATTATTAAAAGCCAAAAATGTTAAGGTAGTTAGACTAAACCTTTGTTTTGTTTTATTCAGCAAAACATAACAGATTCGCTAACAGCAAACAACAGTTAATGAACACCATCATCCCAATATTTTTATGTATCAAACCAATGTCACCAAATCGTATTCTTTAAAGTTGGACAAAATCTTTCCAAAGCCCTTTGTCTTTCGGGGTGATAGACAGAAGACTTAAACTGTTGGATGCCTAATTCATGCATAACTTGTTGGAAAGTTACAGATATAAAATTTTGACCCTTGATGAACAATCACATTGAACAGATCTGGGAAGGCCAAAAAGTGTAAAAGCTATGTCAACGTTTTTATTATGGTTTATGTTTTAACATTCCTTAAAGGAATTGTCTCTGGGAATCTTGTGGACGCACGCATTATGGTCAACAAGTACCGGTGCCTGACTTGGTCTTAGGTAATGGACTGACACAGTCTACCATTATTCTGCTAAATAGTTCGTCAAATGCAGGAAGACCGCTCTGGTGGCCTAGTGGTTAGAGCGTCCGCCTCGGATGCGGGAGGTCGCAGGTTCAAACCCTGATCGAGTCATACCAATGACTTATAAAAATGGTACTAGCAGCTGCCTCGCTTGGCGCTCAGCATTAGGAGGTTAGTGTAAGGACTGGTCGGCCTGGTGTCAGGATAATGTGACTGGGTGGGACATGATGCTACATGTCTGCGGCACGATGCCCCAGTGCTAAACATCACTATCAACTACAGACATCGTAGCGATATGACGGAAAATTGTTAAAACTATGATAGAATCCAACACACACACACACACACACACAAATGCGGAATGGGTTGCAGATGTTCGTTATGTATCTTCTGATTGGATATTCCTATGATTTGACAAGCGTGACAAGATCTACAGTATTTAAAAACATTACTTTTAATTGCGGCCAATAAAATTATTCAAGATCTTGTGATAGTCATTTTGACCAGCCAAGGGAGTTTCATGGGCTAGACTATGAATGTCCTGTCGATACGACTTTGGAGCGACAATGTCTTCTCCATTTTCTGACAGGGACATCCTTTTTCACAAAGTAACAAACTTGTGTGGCTTCAGTTTGCTAACAGCCCACTGAAAGAAGCCTAAGAGATCTCATGATCTTGTTTCTGTTCGACAATGAGTGGTTGTTCTTAGTCACCCTGATTAGTATAGACAGAACGTGTAGTAAAGGGGGGGGGGGGGCACTTTGATCAATATCTATTGATTGATCAAAACCAGGAGCAAACTTGATCTCTTCAAAAGACTGACCATTAAATGTGTTAGCTAAAGGAATAATTTTCTGATTATCAAGAGCTCTTTTCGCCAATTCTCTGGTAAGTTCACAAGCTGGATAAAAATCAGGTATTTCACTCTCAATAGTATCAATATTTTGATCCAAACAAGGGCTTGTCAGTTACATGTATAGCAACCACGACCCTATAGGTCATTGCCTTGTAATAAATGAAAACCTTAGATAGGTGAAGAAGTCACTGCTCCTACAGTCATGGGTCTGGAGACTACACTGCTCCTACAGTCATGGGTCTGTAGATTACACTGCTCCTACAGTCATGGGTCTGGAGACTACACTGCTCCTACAGTCATGGGTCTGGAGATTACACTGCTCCTACAGTCATGGGTCTGGAGACTACACTGCTCCTACAGTCATGGGTCTGGAGACTACACTGCTCCTACAGTCATGGGTCTGGAGACTAAGTCTGATAATAAATTGGCCCAATTGAAAAAACATTAACAAATCTGCACCCTACTCCTTGAATACGAACACTTTCATTCGAAGAAGACTTTTCAAAGACAAAGACAAAGTGTCTGATAACAAAAGATTCAGAAACTTCCGTGTCCCTTAATATTTTAATAGGGTTAGGCATGATAGAAGTACTAAAAAGTGATATAGAACCTTTTTACATGAACGGTTCATAATTCTCCAAAATAAAGTCAGACTGGGGCAAGTCGGACAAGACCGTGACCTTGATCTCTTGAAAATAAGAACATTTGGAATAGTTCTGTTTTTATTCTGTTGCTTATTTTTCAACAAGTAAAAATGATAAATTACATGCCCTTTCTTTTTAACATGTGTACATAGGAAGAAATCTGGATTTCTGATCAGTTTTATCAGATTATTAGTTTCTAAACGTTGTGGCAGATTGTGATTTGACTTGTATGAGAGTGACACGATTTTTCACCACAAAAACTGCTGAGAGAAGAATTGCTGATAAATGAAACATTTTGAGTCATGGAATATTCATCATCTGTGCAAGGAGCATTTTCCAAAGTTTCTACAGTTTTCTAATCAAGATAGGTTTTGACATCACTGTAAAATGAAATCTTTACCACTTGAATTTCCATGAGTTGTCACGTATCTTCTTGGCTGAGCACCACCTATTAATTTTCTTTTTCCATTGCAAATTCGACATGGGTTTGTCCAGTTTCTTTCTACAATTCTTAAACCAGGCCGATATGTTTCAGGTCCCGACTCATAACCCTACAAAATACATTCCATAACCATTCATAATCAACACTGTTGTACTGACAGTGAAGTGTAGATTTCATGAGCTTTGCCAATAAGTTCACTTTGTAATACTGAAGTCCGAAGCTGTCTTGATCATTTCAAGTTTTCAGCAATTTTTTCAAAAGAAGGAAAATAAGCATCTACTTCTTTTTCCTAAAATGGGGGTATTAATCTAATATTACTGGGAACATCAAAACCTGAACTTGTATGTTAAGGGTGGGGGAGTGTGCTCCGCCTCTCAGTTCTTATTCTTTTAATCCATACTGCATTTCCCTTTCTTCTTTCTTTCTCTGTCAGTTGTTATTCTTTTAATTGATAATGCATTTCCATTATTCTTTCTCTATACATTCCCCTCATCTCTCTCATTGTACGTGTGTTTGTATTTCTCTCTCATCTCTGCATCTGCAGTTGCCTTTCTTCTCTCTGCATCTACATCCCCCCCCCCTTTGCATTTGCATCTCCTTGTCCTCTTTCTGAATTTACATTTCTATCATTTGTTTACGAAGCTGAAGCTTTGTTAATTCCAATTTCATCTGGGTTTTTTTTAAAGAAACTAATTCTTTTAATTACTGATCAAAACCAGAGACAGGCTTACTAATCAAACCCAATAGAAGTATGATCCGAAATTTCCTTTCCCACCAAATAATGAATCAAAATATTGTTTGTTTCTTGCTTTGTTAATGATGCTTTTAGTTCATAATGATCATGATGATTGGCAAGCTCAAGCAAATCGTCCTTTTTTATCGACTCTATCCCTTTCTATATAGGATTTGAAACAAAAGTTCTCCACTTTTGATGATATTGTGAACGTTTGCTGGTTTCACTAAAGATTTCTCAAATCTGTGAAATGAAAATATTTACAAGGGACAATTAAATTCCTAAGCAATTTCAATTTATATTTTAAAGACACATTTTAATATCTGTGAAATGTTTTATAGAAATTCAGATCCCGGATGATCCCCTAATTTATGTTAAATCTATAGGTCTTAAACTATATCACAGAAAGAAGCAAAACTAACAAGATTGGTAAAATCAAGAAATAAGTTATTTCTGTGAGTTACAAAGTGAAACTGTAAACAATACATACTGTATTGTGAATTAGATCCTAAATAAACCTGAATGTTCTATCACAACTCGAAAAAATATAGAATTTTCTGAATTGCAAAAGTCTTGAATGTAATTATATACCAATAATCTTGATTGTTCTGGTGTACCAATAGTTTTGAATATCCTCATGTGCCACAAAGATACAATCTAAAATGTTTGAATGAGTACTTAGTAATATCAAAGTAGTATTTTAGTCCAAAAACATAATGAGCTCTTTGTAATTCCAATGAATAGATCAAATAAATAATTCTTCTATAATTATATATGAAGATAACTACAAACTCTGATCCTAAATAAATGTTTACCATACCTCTATATATACAAATACCCACTGACTATTGATGAAATACATTGTTTTGGAAAACCAAAATTTCCTATGGAAAATCCCACCAACTCTTGAACTCAAATTCTATTAAATTTCTTGTTTACTACTGAAAACATGACAAAAATCAGGTAAGCAAAACCCAATTTGTAACAAATTTGAAACTGGATGGATTTTGGATTAAGTGAAAACACCGGAGAAAAATGGTGAAAAAAACCTACTCATCAAATGATATGAAACTACCACACTGAATATGTAGTCAAAATAAATCAGTGTGATTCAAGTAAGATATAAAAATGATAAATTTGATTCATGTAACTATATGATATACAATCAATACGACTCCTTCAACCATATACTTTAAGGAAATGAGTATGGTTCATACAACCATATGCTTTAAGGAAATGAGTATGGTTCATACAACCATATGCTTTAAGGAAATGAGTATGGTTCATACAACCATATGCTTTAAGGAAATGGGTATGGCTGATACAACCATATGTCCTTATAATTATAAATATATGTTCACTACTTTTTTCACAGTCTGTAATCCATATCCATCAATGAACTTTCACTGTTACAAATTACGCTGCCTTGCTGACAGGTAATTTCCCACATGCCCAGTTATGTTATTACATATATCAGCCATGCAGCAGCACTACTGGTTAAACTGTTATAGCCATAGCTACTTTGCCACACTGCTATCACGTTATCACATTATACTGCCACACTGCACAACTCTATCAGCCTTGCTACCAGCCCTATCAGCTATACTGCAAGCTGTTGCAGCCCTTCAACCCCTATGGCTGTAGTAAGTCATCCACTACAGACACTACCTGAGAAGACCTAGGCGATCATTGTGCCTGTGTATGACAATGCACATCCTATACATACTAAAAAAAAAAAATCTGCAAGAACCAGGGGTGAAGTACCCATGCACATTAAGATATATATGGGCATCTCAAAGCAAGTGACTTACTATGAGAAGCATGTATTACTCAATTGCCATTGGAAGAAAAGAGAAACAAAGCCCAAACAACTATAGGTAACACTGTAAGCCTCAATGAAATCAAACAAAATTCTTCTAAGGCACCTCTAAGTTATTTTCTTGCCTTATTCCGTGACACCATTCACAACCCTCAATCACAATCATGACTAATATCAGATATGCAAAAGCTCTAACCCCACACAATATAAATTAAATATAAGTAACAGTTATAAAACATGATGGTTCAGTATTTAAGGTCCAACATTCAACATTTTCTAATAACTACAGAATGATTTCATTATTAAGTTGAAAATATTGGGTTCTTACTAAACTTGAAGTATATTTGGGCTATCTTTGGCTTATTTGATATGTAACTACTGTATTTACATCATATTTTAAAAGACAACTCTAGAACTGTATTTAGTTTTGAATGATATAATAATTGTACGTGTAATTTTATATTTGTAGTGTATAACTTTATGTATGTCATTTTCTATGTAGAATTTTGTTTGATTTAGGAAAAAACCATTGCAAATGTGTATTTGCAGAGTTGCATCTTAAATTATAGTTTGAATCTCACATCCTCTTGCACCCCAGCGATGTAACCATCATGTATCACAAAAGAGTGACACCTCTGTAAGGGAGGCCAGTATGCCATAGTTCCCTTTCGGATCAACAATCCCCCAGTCAATAAAGTTATATGCGAGCCAGCGGGGAAATTTGAATACCAATACTTACCCAATCATAGGAAATCTCCCTCTGTATCTGAAGAAGAACCTTACCTCATGCCAACATTATAAGCAACAGAAAACTAAAATAATATGTGGTCAAGGAAAAATTTATGATAATAGTACTAAACCACTATCAGGCTATTTTGTACTTATTGACCTAGCTACATTATATACTAAACCACTATCAGGCCATTTTGTACTTATTGACCTAGCTACATTATATACTAAACCACTATCAGGCCATTTTGTACTTATTGACCTAGCTACATTATATACTAAACCACTAACAGGCCATTTTGTACTTATTGACCTAGCTACATTATATACTAAACCACTATCAGGCCATTTTGTACTTATTGACCTAGCTACATTATATACTAAACCACTATCAGGCCATTTTGTACTTATTGACCTAGCTACATTATATACTAAACCACTAACAGGCCATTTTGTACTTATTGACCTAGCTACATTATATACTAAACCACTATCAGGCCATTTTGTACTTATTGACCTAGCTACATTATATACTAAACCACTAACAGGCCATTTCATACTGACTGACCTAGCTGCACAATATACTAAACCCCTATCAGTACCAATTTTATAAGTGTTTGGTACGACTCGGCCGGGGATCAAACCCATGACCTCCTACATCCGAGGCGGAAACTCTAACCACTACGCCACCGGAGCGGTCAGCTACATTATGTACCAAACCGCTATCAAGCCATTTTGTACTGAATGACCTAGCTAAATTATGTACTAAACCACTATCAAAGCCATTTTGTACTGAATGACCTAGCTACATTATGTACTAAACCACTATCAAGCCATTTTGTACTGAATGACTGAGCTAAATTATGTACTAAACCGCTATCAAGCCATTTTGTACTGAATGACCAAGCTAAATTATGTACTAAACTGCCATCAAGCCATTTTGTACTGAATGACCCAGCTACATTATGTACTAAACCACTATCAAGCCATTTTGTACTGAATGACCTAGCTACATTATGTACTAAACCACTATCAAGCCATTTTGTACTGAATGACCTAGCTAAATTATGTACTAAACCACTATCAAACCATTTTGTACTGAATGACCTAGCTACATTATGTACTAAACCACTATCAAGCCATTTTGTACTGAATGTACTAAACCACTCCCAAGCCATTTTGTACTGAATGACCCAGCTACATTATGTACTAAACCACTATCAAGCCATTTTGTACTGAATGTACTAAACCACTATCAAGCCATTTTGTACTGAATGACCCAGCTACATTATGTACTAAACCGCTATCAAGCCATTTTGTACTGAATGACCCAGCTAAATTATGTACTAAACCGCTATCAAGCCATTTTGTACTGAATGACCTAGCTAAATTATGTACTAAACCGCTATCAAGCCATTTTGTACTGAATGACCTAGCTAAATTATGTACTAAACTGCTATCAAGCCATTTTGTACTGAATGACCTAGCTACATTATGTACCAAACCACTATCAAGCCATTTTGTACTGAATGACCCAGCTATATTATGTACTAAACCACTATCAAGCCTTTTCGTACTGAATGACCCAGCTACATTATGTACTAAACCACTATCAAGCCATTTTGTACTGAATGACCTAGCTAAATTATGTACTAAACCACTATCAAGCCATTTTGTACTGAATGTACTAAACCACTATCAAGCCATTTTGTACTGAATGACCTAGCTAAATTATGTACTAAACCACTATCAAACCATTTTGTACTGAATGACCTAGCTACATTATGTACTAAACCACTATCAAGCCATTTTGTACTGAATGACCCAGCTAAGTTATGTACTAAACCACTATCAAGCCATTTTATACTGAATGACTGAGCTAAATTATGTACTAAACCGCTATCAAACCATTTTGTACTGAATGACCAAGCTAAATTATGTACTAAACTGCTATCAAGCCATTTTGTACTGAATGACCTAGCTACATTATGTACTAAACCACTATCAAGCCATTTTGTACTGAATGACCCGGCTACATTATGTACTAAACCACTATCAAGCCATTTTGTACTGAATGACCCAGCTACATTATGTACTAACCACTATCAAGCCATTTTGTACTGAATGAACTAAGCTACATTATGTACTAAACTGCTATCAGGACTTTATCTACTGATTGACCCAGCTACATTACGTACTAAACCACTATCAAGCCATTTTGTACTGAATGACCTAGCTAAATTATGTACTAAACCACTATCAAGCCATTTTGTAATGAATGACCTAGCTACATTACGTACTAAACCACTATCAAGCCATTTTGTACTGAATGTACTAAACCACTATCAAGCCATTTTGTACTGAATGACCTAGCTACATTATGTACTAAACCACTATCAAGCCATTTTGTACTGAATGTACTAAACCACTATCAAGCCATTTTGTACTGAATGACCCAGCTACATTATGTACTAAACCGCTATCAAGCCATTTTGTAGTGAATGACCCAGCTACATTATGTACTAAACCACTATCAAGCCATTTGGTACTGAATGACCCAGCTACATTATGTACTAAACCGCTATCAAGCCATTTGGTACTGAATGACCCAGCTACATTATGTACTAAACCGCTATCAAGCCATTTGGTACTGAATGACCCAGCTACATTATGTACTAAACCGCTATCAAGCCATTTGGTACTGAATGACCCAGCTGCATTATGTACCAAACCGCTATCAAGCCATTTGGTACTGAATGACCCAGCTGCATTATGTACCAAACCGCTATCAAGCCATTTGGTACTGAATGACCCAGCTACAGTATGTACTAAACCGCTATCAAGCCATTTGGTACTGAATGACCCAGCTACATTATGTACTAAACCGCTATCAAGCCATCTTGTACTGAATGACCCAGCTACATTATGTACTAAACCGCTATCAAGCCATCTTGTACTGAATGACCCAGCTACATTATGTACTAAACCACTATCAAGCCATTTTGTACTGAACGACCTAACTACATTATGTACTAAAAGTGAATATTGGTTAATATGAAGCATCCTTCAAAACACATTTTTTTTGTACTGACTGACCTAGCTACATATGTACTAAACCACTATCAGGCTGTTTTGCACTGACTGACCTAGCTTCACTATGTACTAAACCACTATCAGGCTGTTTTGCACTGATAGACCTAGCAACATTATGTACTAAAGCACTTTCATGGCATCTGGTACTAATTGGCGAAGCTACATCATATACTAAATCAATATCAGGTCATTTTGTATTGACTGACCTAGCAACATTTAAGTGCTAAACCACTATCAGGCCATTTTACACTGACTTACCAAGCTACATAGATGTATTAAAATGCTAACACACTGATCAAGGTACATTATGTACTAAAAGTGTGGTTATTATGAAGTGCCCTTCAAAACACATTGTTTTGTACTGATTGGCCTACCTACATTATGTACTAAAAGTGTGGTTATTATGAAGTGCCCTTCAAAACACATTGTTTTGTACTGATTGGCCTACCTACATTATGTACTAAACCACTGTCAGGACTTTATGTACTGATTGACCTACCTACATTATGTACTAAACCACTGTCAGGACTTTATGTACTGATTGACCCAGCTACATTACATACTAAACCACTATCATGCCATTTTGAACTGACCTACCTACATTATGTACTAAACCTCTATCAGGACATTTTGTAATAACCGACTGCGCTACATTATGTACTAAATGACTATGTGGTTGTATAGCACTGACTGATCTAGCAACGTTATGTACAAAGACACTATCAGGCCATTTTGTACTGAGTGACCAAGCTACATTATGTATTAAACCACTATCAGGCCATTTTGCACTGACTGACTATGCTACATTTTGTAGTAAAATACTATCAGGCCATTTTTCACTGATTGACCAAGCTACATTATGTACTAAAATACTATCAGGCCGTTTTGTACTGACTGATCTAGCTACATTACGTACTAAAAGTGCGCAGTCGTTAATATTAAAACATACTGTTTGGTACTGACTGACCCAGCTACTAAACCACTATCAGGCCATTTTGCACTGACTGACCTAGCTATACTATGTACTAAACCACTATCAGACTGTTTTGCACTGATTGATAAGCTACATTACGTACTAAAAGTGATTAGTGGTTAATATGAATTGTCCTTCAAAACACATTTTGTCTTGTACCAATTGACCTGTCTACACTATGTACTAAATCACTATCAGGCCAACTTGCACAGACTGACCAAGCTACATTATGTACTAAACCACTTTCAGGCATTTTTTGACTGACTGACCAAGCTACCAGTACATTTTGTATTAAAATACTATCAGGCCATTTTTAACTGACTGACCAAGCTATAACATGTACTAAACCACTGTCAGGCCATTTTGCACCAACTGACCAAGCTACATTATGTACTAAAACACTATCAGGCCATTTTGTACTGATTGACCAGAGTTACATTATATACTAAAAGTGAACAGTGGTTAATATGAAGTGTCCTTCAAAACACATTGTTTTGTACTGATTGACCTATCTATTATGAACTAAACTACTATCAGGCCATTTTGAAATGACTGACCAAGCTACATTAAGTACTAAACCACTGTCAGGCAGTTTTGTACTAACTGACCTAGCTACATTATGTACAAAATGACTATCAAGCTGTTTTGCAGATTGACCAAGCAACATTATGTACTAAGCCACTATCAGGACATTTTGAACTGATTGACTACACTACATTATGTACTAAATCACTATCAGGACATTTTGCACTGATTGACCAAGCTACATTAAGTACTAAACCACCAATGTCGGGGGGGCCCCGAGTGGCTGAGTGGTCTAAAGCGCTCTCCGTTACGGATCACTGCCATCTCACCTCTGTCTGCGTGGGTTCGAGTCTAAGATTCGGAAAATGTGGATATGTGAGAAAGCTTGCCAGTAGCTTCTCGTGGGTCGGTGGTTCTTTCCGTGGATTTCCCGGTTTCTTCCTCCACCATTAATACTGGCCGCCATGTATAGCCTATCATGTGCTGAAAAATGGCGTTAAGCCCCACAACAACAACAACAACAACCACTGTCAGGCCGTTTTGTACTGATTGACCTAGCTACATTACATACTAAACGTGAACAGTGGTTAATATGAAGTGTCCTTCAAAACACATTGTTTTGTACTGATTGACCTAGCCACATTACGTACTAAACCATTATCTGGCTGCTTTGCACTGATTGACCTAGCTACACTATCTACATTTTTTTTGTACTGACTGACCTAGCTACATATGCACTAAACCACTATCAGGCTGTTTTGCACTGACTGACCTAGCTTCACTATGTACTAAACCACTATCAGGCTGTTTTGCACTGATAGACCTAGCAACATTATGTACTAAAGCACTTTCATGGCATCTGGTACTAATTGGCGAAGCTACATCATATACTAAATCAATATCAGACCATATTGTATTGGCTGACCTAGCTACATTATGTATTAAGCTACTATCAGGCTGTTTTGTTCTGACTGACCTAGCTACTTTATGTAGCAAACAACTGTCAGGCTGTTTCGCACTGACTGACCAAGCTACATTTTGTACTAAATACTATCAGGCCATTTTGCACTGATTGACCAGGCTACATTATGTACTAAAAGTGAACAGTGGTTAATACGAAGTGTCCTTAAAAACATATTGTTTTGTACTGATTGACCTAGCTACATTATGTACTAAACCACTATCAAGCCATTTGGAACTGATTGACCAAGCTACATTAAGTACTAAACCACTATCAGGCAGTTTTGTACTAACTGACCTAGCTACATTATGTACTAAATGACTATCAGACTGTTTTGCACTGATTGACCTAACAACATTATGTACTAAGCCATTATCAGGCCATTTGGTACTGACTGACCTCGCTACATTATGTACAAAACCAATATCAGGCCATTTTGCACTGATTGACCTACCTACATTATACCAGTTGAAGTATTATATATACAAGCTCAATTTGTAAAAAGTTGCTGTCCTAAACTTATTTTAAAATGCTGGAAATTATTTTTAATAATGAAGTAGTGCAGTCATTAATAGCATTAATGCAGAACTGAGAAACAAATCCACACAAATCAATAGTTTCTGTCGTAAAAATATATATTCAAAAGAAGATATATGAAAATATGCCACTTGTGAGGTGGAAACATTTGTATTGTCACTCATGTCTTCACCATTTGTATTGCAATGTTTTCTATTTTAAGTATACATTTCGACTATGGCAAAGTGTTAGTTGTGTATTAAAGTGAAAACAGATACCATTATGATTTAAATACAAATTATTCCATAGGATGTTCATGCTTATGTGTGTCTGTGTGTGCGTGTTTGTTAAAAAGACAGAAGGTTACACATTTTAAGACCTTCTTAAGACATGGTGGCTACAAATCATCAACAAATTATTAAGTTTGTAATGCAGTTTGGGATTTTCGCTACTGATCTAGGTCAAAGTCTTCTACCCCCCCCCCATGAACTTGTCCTCATATCACACGACCATGCATGCGAACCCATGCACAAACCCTCAATTATAACCCACAAATGTTACCAAAAGGTGCCCATGCAAGAAGAAACTCATGTTGGGTGGAAGACTTCAACCTAGGTCAGTAAGCAAACAAAACTTCTATTATCATGCCACTTACACCTGAGTCTGGAACATAAACTGTCAATGTGACAAGTACGTATGTGCATATGCGAAGACATACGTGAATACATATGTGAACACATAAGTGAAAATATATGGGAATGTGAAGACATATGTGAATATACATGATTTGCATCAATGTTCACATGGTAAACAAACCAATCACTATGTATTACACAAACAACCTATGCATAAAGACACATATTACTGATTGTGACATGCCACATAAGTGGAAATCCTTTTTTTGTGAAACTAAAATACTACCGCAAGAATAGAATTATTGGTTGCAACTATAATGTGAATAAAGTAATGTTTTCTTTGGGTACCTGTAGTTTATATTGACTGAGCAAAGAACCTCAGCCAGTAAACACCTGGCATTCCTCTACCGTATATGTAAACTTTAATTACCATGGTTAAATTAAAAGAAGGAATAAAACAAAATATACCATGCAGTATACATGCCCCCAAAGAACTAATTCAGAGCAAATATTTTATTTAGTAAACAGTGTTACATGCCTTATGAGTTAACCTAAGGAAATAAGGTGGGATATAAAACATAAAAACAGTTGCCACATGTACGGTAACTTGTGACTGCAGATTTGAACTGTCAAAATGAAGTCCTAGGCATCGTAAGTTACAACAAAATAGGGCATCGTTTATTTGCAAATCAATTGCTGGTGCTAATATACACACACAGTAGAACATGGTTTCTTTGAATTATGGCTGAAGGGGCAGTCCTTTACTCAAGATAAATGCAATGATAAGGATTTATTGTTGATTAGTCACACTGGCCTTATGCTTGTGTACTTAAGTCTAACCTTTAGCTATTATGCAGTTTAGCCACAGCTGACCAGAATATGAAAAGAGGAGCTTGTCCTCTGGGAAAATAGGGCGTGTCACAGGGAGAAATGGCACGTCCCATGGGCGCTCGCACATTGGGGCAAGGGGTTGGGGGCAATATTCACCTCCCCCAATTTCATCTTTAAACATGTTTTGGCCTACTAACATTTCACGGCTGACCACTACGTGTCACCCCCCTCCAAAAAAATAGCTTCTGTGGGCATCTCTGGTGCGTCCTTTGAGAATTTCACCCTTATTGGACCTGGATGATCAGTCAATATTTATTGAAACCAGCACTTAAAATAGGCCGCGTAAAAGCCTCCCCATTTTAGGTCAAAATTTGCACTAATTTATTTGTTATTCTCCCTCCTTGGCTTTTGAAAAGTTGTCAGGTATGTCAAACTCCAATTCCCACATGCCTAAAATTTCCCCTTTTTCAATATTGTCACACAACGTTGCAATAGGTACAATTCAAATATAAATTTTATAAAAATGAATTACACTTGAACATTATTCTGATAACTGAAATGATCATGCTTTGCATTCTATATATGCTGTCAAATCTGACTTCAAAAAAACACTGCCACTGTTCACAAACTTGTCTATAATATGTAATAACTTTTGCTCTTGTACACGCATCTATCATCTCTTTGATTTACCTATAATGGGTTGTTCCACTTCCTGATCCTACCAATGCAAATTAGCACAATGGGTTCACCAACTGCAACCTTCAACACATCTCACCAGCTACTGTCAGCCAGTTAATGTGAAACTTTGATTTTATAACTGACCTCAATTCCTTTAATTGCCGCTATTCAAACTGCCCAAGAGATAGTTTTATATCAGTTCCAATCATTAAAGATTACAATTTATACATACTACATGTAATGGGCATAGACTGAAAGGGGCTTTTTTGTTTGTTTTTTTATGGGTTTTTTTTTAAGATTACCGAAAACTGTGTTTTCTCGAAACAACCATGTCAGGGGGTTTGGGAGTACAAAATTGTATTTTTAGCAAAGCTTCCTTTGAGTAAAATCAGAATTCAATTTCACGTAGGACAATGGTAATCTGATTTAGATTGCACCGTGTTATGGCATGTATGTAAATATCTTGAAAGTATACTAACTCTTTTCATCAGCGCAATCAAAGTTTCCTCAGGCAAACTATTTTTTTTTCAAGAAACCTGACAAGCATTACACTTTAAATACAGGACAGGCCCGAACTAAAATTAGATGGGCCCTGGGCATCGGGCTATCTAATTTTTTGAGCACTGATGATTTTTCAAATATGTATCCGAGTGTCTTGATAAATTAAAAGAGAGATTCTGTCGAAAGCACAAGAAGTTAGAATTGGTGAAGAATACAACAAACAGTGTGAAAAATCATTGTATGATACTGTGCAAGAAAACTTCAAGTTACTGACACCTAGTGACAAAGACAGGGAATATGTCAATGGTGACATCAAAACTAGTAAAGAGCAAATCAATTACAAAGATACTACTAGTATTGCTAGAATCACGGCATCCACACTCACTAGTCAATTAAATAGATTTTATGAACCCCTTTCTAGGTCCACTGAAGGAAAAACCATAACTGAGATATCCAAACAATACAAAATATTTGGAATTATTGGAATTGATGCTGCAAACAGAAGTATGTGAGTTGGTGCAGTACTCAGTCATGGACCATTTGAGCTCATGTGAGCTGATATTGACTTAAGACACATTTTACGCAACTTTGAAGATTTATTTGTTACTGGTTATTTGACTGCATGCCTGTTTATTAACAAAAGCCTCATACAGTATTTTGATTACTATAAAAAGCTTACTGTATATGGTACTGTGTTTTACCCAATTTGATAAACATTTTGCATATATGTTACAAGTTCAATGGGATTAGGATGCAATGACAGTAAAGGTGTTGGCCTGGGAATACATGAAATATGCAGCAGAACATGTAATTATGAATATTGTAAATAACATTTACTTCTGTTACATGTTGATCTTGGTACTCAGTTATGTCTTAAAAATGTGGTTTTGTTGTAAAGTGGTATAATCAGCTTTGCCAACCATGGAGATCTTTTCATATTATTGCGTGTGCAGGCAAAGACTCACTGAACCCATGATTGTTGAAACTCCCAATGATGCCAACACTATTAAAAACAATACAGAAGTCAATGAAACAGTAAGCAGGATTGAAGCAATCGAAGTTTCTGATCCTGCAAAGGTGAAAACAATAATACAGAACTTTCTCAGATAATGATTTCTCTTATCTACAGCATGCTGAATGTAGCAATTCACATGAGAGTGTGAAATAAGGATTCCATGCAAAATGAGAAAAGCTGACATACTTGTAATGTTAGGGCTTTTTCTTCAGAGACGCCATGGTTGACTGAGAAGCAACCTCATGAAATGGCAGCACAGACTCCTATCAAGATTCCTACATGGGCTACGCAGGCT
The DNA here is from genome assembly GCA_016617855.1 of Megalonaias nervosa. Lineage (NCBI taxonomy): Eukaryota > Metazoa > Mollusca > Bivalvia > Unionida > Unionidae > Megalonaias > Megalonaias nervosa. The sequence continues at coordinate 42,618 of JAECUM010004573.1, forward strand.
GAATTTGCACTGGTGGTTGGTCATGAGCAAAAGCATCAACACTGAATCATACAGACCATTGCCATGACAACTGCAAGTCCCCGAGTCTGCGTGACATATACATCATTGTGATTTACAAGATTATTGGGCAGTTATCTTGACTGAATATGAGCCAGGTAAAGATGCAGTGAAACTTTCTTCAAATAAGTGTCCAGGCATTATATAAATGCATTTGCTCAAAGAAAACTGAAGGTACCATATATAAATTACACAGACATGGAATGCTTAAAAATTCCTGTGGAACTTCACTTTTCAACCACCAAACAAATACAATGCAAGTAGCTAAACAAGTTCCATGTGGGTTTTGTTATCCTGTAGTCAGCTGTGATGGTCAAACTGAGCCATCGATGCTGTATCGTGGCAAGGACTTGGTTGTGTTCCTTAAATTACTCATTACAGCAAAATGGATCTGATAACAGTTCTTGCATGATTAAAATCAAAGACCACACACACAAAGGTTTTGGATCACTTACTGCTTGATCTGTGATGGTCCCTTTGGTTCTGATGCCAAACTGCATGATCACTGTCACATTACTTACATACGCAAAGGAGCCACACACAGTGCATGCAATCTACAATTGTGAATTTATCCAAGTAAAACAAAAATCCCTGTGATCTATGTAATTTGCATGGGTATGATGGTCACCTGATTATGCAAAGAGTTGAAGAAGCATCAAATGTACCAATAAGTGTCATCCCCCCAAACATGGAAAAATATATGATGTTCAGGCTCAGATAAATGCAGTTAACTGACTTGCTGCAGTTTCAGAATTCATGTCTCAACAACCTTGCCAGCAATCTTGCAGTAGGATCCAGTGATCAATTTAAAATTACCAGTTAATATGGTACCGCTAACCCTGACAAGCTAAAGTTGATAAATCGAAAGGAGCGATTCCAGATGAGTACATGAGCAGATGGAAAAAGTTTGATGAGACAGTATCTTGCCAAACATTGTCAGAATTACCTTGATGATTCAGAATAATACCATCAGTATTATATATAAAGCCTCAGCCTTGACAACGCAATTGCCACAGGGTTATATATTGTTTCTGATTGTCCTGACTGAGGCCATGGGCAATTGAAATCAATTACTCTACCAGTGTATATTCCATGCAACAATCCCTGGTTGATAAACCTTCATTAATCCCTGGTGGACCAGGAGGGGCTCATGCTGGACCTGTGAGGGGAGACCTTGCCAATATAATTGTGTATTAGAGATCAATCTGATATTATGGATTACTTACAAGCACACCAAAGGTATTTGCGGCCTTGCCTTCATGTGCTGCACAGATTGCTAAACAAGCTGCAAGTTGTTCATATCATTAAAAACATTGCTTGGGATTGGTTAATAGTGCTAGTGTTGCAGGTGAATCAATCAATTCAAAATCGACTTCAATGATCAGTAACTTGAGTATCTATTACACTTCCAGTGATAGCAAAAACAATGCCAGCCCGGTCAGTAAAATTTTCAATGATATCACTCAACAATGTCTCTCTGATTCAATGACTGCAAATCAGGCAATAGGAAGTGGATTTTGGTTGTCTCATGAGAGGTATTAGATGAAATCATAATGTATATGCAATGGCAAGATTCAAAGATATATCCAATTATGCATTTGACAAGGATATGCCTGTGTTGCAAGATCAAAGTAAGCAAAATCTTTGAATTTACTATTATGAGGCTAGGGATCCAAACATGCAAGTGTCAACAGAATTTCACGTTCATGACACATCTTGATATGTTCTGTTGTGTGAAGTAATCTTAAAGTAAAGCATACATGTGACAACAAAGACGCTTCCTGCAGTGCCAATGACAAAATCGTATTTGCCAACAATGGCATCATGGCACAGTTCAGCGGTGCATGTTAATGAGAATTTGTCCTTCACAATTCAACTTCCACACATATTTGGGTTCTGAAGAGACTTTCATAAAGTTATTTTTGGGGCCAAACACACTGTCACATTAAATAAGGTAATGCTAAAGACATGTCATTCATAGCATGTGTAGGACAAGTCACTAGTGACCCAGATTATAGATGTATAGCTGTAATCCTCTCTGACAAGACTCTGTTGCTACAGGGCTTAAGTAGCCAAATGAGGGTTATTGCTACAGGGCTTATGTAGAAAATGAGGGCTATTGCTACAGGACTTGTGTAGAAAACGAGGGTCACTGCTACAGCGCTTATGTAGAAAATGAGATCATTGCTACAGGGCTTATGTAGAAAATGAGGGTTATTGCTACAGGGCTTATGTAGAAAATGAGGGTTATTGCTACAGGGCTTATGTAGAAAATGAGGGTCATTGCTACAGGGCTTATGTAGAAAATGAGTTATTGCTACAGGGCTTATGTAGAAAATGAGGGTTATTGCTACAGGACTTAAGTAGCCAAATGAGGGTTACTGATTCACCAGTAGAGAACTGTAATTGAACCTGTTACATTTTCAAATAATAATGTCCTATCACAAAGTGAAGGTAGGCCCTAGCCCAAAGCAGATTGCAAAAATAAAGAGTGCAATACAAAATGATTGCAGGGTCACAATGAGGTTTTCTCTGACTAAATTAACTGGAATTTATTCCATGTGGTAGAACCAAACACAACTTAATCAGCTTAATGTGGCCAAGAGAAAGAACATCTCAGTGAGATTAAAATAATCAAAGTCAAAAGACTGATGGAATTCTTCCCATTTATGCACACCTAATGGAACTTGTGTAAGGGAAAAATTAGATGCAATAAAATGAGAAAAGGCTTTGAAAATGTTAAATGTCCCTGAGTATATTCATAAATTACTGTAACCATGCATGGATATATCACATAAATATACAAACTTTATATGAAACAGCAAGGAGAAATGTGAAGATTAAAAACATCCATAAATACATCCTTAATTCTGTTTTTAACTGTGTAACTGTGAAATTTGTATATTGCACATCATTGTCTCAGCAGTGTACAGAATGGAAATGCTGCAGAAAATTCATCTGTCATTTCTCATCTGAATCTATGGTCCCATTATTAGGGGTTGTCAGACATTTTGGTATGACACTTCTGAGAGCATCTCCTTGGCTATTCCAGAACTTGTACTCCTTTGAAATATACTCCCGAACTGCAATAGAAAATATTTTGTAACCATTAAAAGAAAGCATGAAATGTTTCTTTGTCATTTGGCAATCTCTGCCTTACTAATTAATTGATTTAGTACAATTTATTTCTTTAGTTGTGACAAGGCAGATATTTAGTTCTACAGAACTTACATGCCTGAAATTTAGGGACATTTCTTCAGATATTTCCAAAAATTCAAAGAAAGAATCTCAATTTTTAATTCACTCATAAAGTTCATGTTTTAAATACTTCTTGAATGAAAAGCATTACATTAAAAAAGCATATTTTATAATGGCAGCATTTTGATATGCCAAGATTCTAAATAGAGTAATTTATTTTATAATGGCAGCATTTTGATATGCCAAGATTCTAAATAGAGTAATTTATTTTAGAATGGCAGCATTTTGATATGCCAAAGATTCTAAATAGAGTAATTTATTTTAGAATGGCAGCATTTTGATATGCCAAGATTCTAAATAGAGTAATTTATTTTAGAATGGCAGCATTTTGATATGCCAAGATTCTAAATAGAGTAATTTATTTTAGAATGGCAGAATTTTGATATGCCAAGATTCTAAACAGAGTAATTTATTTTAGAATGGCATCATTTTGATATGCCAAGATTCTAAATAGAGTAATTTATTTTAGAATGGCAGCATTTTGATATGCCAAGATTCTAAATAATAGAGTAATTTTTATTACATTCATACCTGTCTTAAGCAGCCACCTCTTGGAAGTGAGAAACACTGCCACTTAGGACAGGTGATGGCCTAATACATGTTAATTTCTTCAAAAGTAGGGCCTAGGGGACTGCAAACTGCATCAACCCAGATTGCCATCACATAACATGGCAGCAGATCTGGATCTATGCAGTTAGGAGTAATCAGTAAAATAAAAAAGACCTGATCTGCCTTGATCCATAATGTGCTGGCAGATCAGGGTCTATGTTGTTTGCAGTTGGATTTGATGTATAAGCGAGTATGTATGATAGTATTTAAGTGTTTAATTTTCTACTGTTTACAGTCAATAATATCATGTGTGGCTAGTAATAAGGTGGAACTAAACTGCAGTGAAATTTCATTTGTATAATCATTTTTGAAGAGTGATAAAAGAGATTTTTAGAAAATACAACCTACTATGTACAATTTTAACAAAACCACAGTATCTTACTGTTGATGTAGATACATTGTACACAGTTTAAAAAACACCCTATCACATAGGATGTCATGGTTAATGTAGACATATTGTATACAGTTTTAACAAAACTTTTATTCTGATGTACATGTATACAATTTTCATAAAATTTTTACACAGGTGTAAAAAAATTTTACTAAAATTTTCACACATGATCTTAATGCTGATGTAGACCTATTGTATACAATTTTAACAAAACATTAACACAGGATCTTAATGCTGATGCTGTCATTGAGGCTGTTGTCACTGCTATAAACTTAAGGTGATACCTCTCTCTAAACCTCTGATAACGACACAGTTGACAGCAACAAAGATTTTTAAAACTATGGATATAAATTTTCAATGTGACCAATATTGGCTAAATTCTGAAAATGGCCAAATTATAAAACAAAGAATCCCTAGACACACTGTGCTATGGACGTACCTCTCTACCTCTCATTTTAACTTGTAAAAACTTTAACATAAAACCGTAACTTTACTGCTATTGCCAGCAAAATAGGTTACATGCTGTGAATCACTTTAAATTCATGGGTTGTAGATACTTAATTCTGCATATCTGTCATTAAAGAACCTTCCTCCTACCATGATAAAAGATTGAACAATTATATATATATATATATATATATATATATATATATATATATATATATATATATATATATATATATATATATATAATCCCTACTGCAATAATTAGGCTGATTGTGTAAGTTATTCATTGCTAACACTTTGAATACATGCAGAAACCTAAATCAAAGATGATGCTAGTTATTTGCATGCATGTATAAAGAAACAAGCGCTATTCCACTGCTACAATTTGTAATTAGGCTTTTTGATGATTTTAAAGACTACCATCAAAACATAAAGCTCTTGACAGTTTTGGATCAGGCACTAAAATAAAGCCAATGACTGCAAACCAAGCCTTTTTAAATAAAGCTTTTCCATATATAAACAGTTCTGTCCAATTTAAGCTTCACTTTCTCAACTATCACAATGTTGCTGACAAAGAGTGGGAAATCTTAAATAAAATCTATTCTTGCAAGCTTGAATGATCCTAGCAAGTCCTCCATCAATCTTCTGCCATCTTAACAAGTCCTCCATCCATTGTATGCCAACTTAACAAGTCCTCTGACAATTGTATGCCAACCTAATAAGTCTTCTGTCAATCTTATACCATCCTAACAAGTCCTCTTTCCATCATATGCCATCCAAACAAGTCCTCTGTTGATTGTATACCATCCTAACAGTCTTCTGTCAATCGTATGCCATCCTAACAAATCCTCTGCCCATCAAATGCCATCCTAACAAGTCCTGTGTCAACTGTATGCCATCCTAACAAGTCTTCTGTCAATCTTACGCCATCCTAACAAGTCCTCTGTCAATCTTATGCTATGTGAACTCTGTATGTGCCTTGCTGGACCTTAGTGTGATCCATCAGCAGTTGCACTTGTTGATATTTTCAAATATATCATGGAAAAATCTGCCATATAACTTCAGAGGAATGGAGAACCTGCACTAATAAATTGTGACCTCCCAATTTATCTAAGAGCCCAAGTGACTGCTCAATTATATTCACATGTGGGCAGTGGAGATCTACTCTCAGATAAGTCTGGTGGACCTAAAAACATCTTCCCTTAAAACCATGCAAAGTGGATTGTGTTTATACATGGCACAGAGTCATTTCATGAATAAAATAGGCAAAAGTGATTTGGTGACTGTTTATTTAGCAATTAGTCATAGGTATGCAATGCACTTAGTAATAACAATGTGTTCTTGTGTTCCATTTCCTAAATCGAATGGTGAATAGTACTTGTAATTAATAGAATAAAAAATGCAGTGACAACATTTCTCATGAAACAACTAATGCTTGAGCCCAACACCAAAAGTGCTTTCACATTAATATATCTCTTCAGTATGGAACATTGTCTAATAGTAAATAATACAGTGTGTTCATGATCTATACATTAGGTTGGATATTTTTGTTGATAAATAGTGGCTAATATTATTCAAGGATATGTGTGCTTAAAAAAGGTACAAACTCGGACTTACATTCAATTTTCTTTAACTTTATTGTTGTTATGTTGTTCACTTTCCATATTTCATTAGACTGCATAAAGTATGAGTGAATATTAATTATTATAAATGAATATAAGTGCTTTGGGAAGCAAAGATGGACAAAAATGGGGAAGCAAAGATGGTCACTAGCTGTGAGTAATTTTCCATTTGTTACTACAGCATCACAGTCATTAGATTCAAGTTTATGAAACTCTGCATGGAAATTAAATTGTATCTATTTCCATTGTTCCTCATCTTTTCTAAATGTTTAGTAATATAAATAACATTGGTATTAAAATGGACAATGAAATGAGTGATGTTTTATTATCAATATGGTGGGGCAAAAAGGATGCACATTGAATATGAGCTTGGTTCATATTTCGTTGCAATTTTAATTCATGGTCTAGCCTGACAACAAAAACCATAAACTTGGTACACCACAAATAATACTGAAATAACAGAATTTATCACACATTTGGTACACTTTGCCTACAGTGTGTGCAGTTTCATACTTTTTATATTATACATGTGAACATATCACTTTATGTGATTCTGATTGGTCCAAATAAGCCCATGGAATTATTGTGCAGTATTCTCCTTACTGATTGGCTGCGACCGTGGGAAAACTTTTTTAACCCTGCCTTCTGGAATTTTTTGTTTTCACTGAACATTTTTGGCTGCCATGTTTTGATTTGACTCGCAAAATGGAATTGGGAATAAATGGTCTCATCTGTTTCAATATTGCCAATTTACCCCTACAGGGGTTTGTTATGTCATGTATAACATATCATATCATGAAAAATGGCAAAACCCCCAAGACAAGAACAATAACAACAAGTAAAACTACCGGTATTGCTTAGATGATAACGAGGGTGGGGGTGGGGATGGATGGACGGTATATCTGTAGCATGGAATCGACCCTATATACAAGCTTGGTTTAAATGTGAACTTACTGAATAAATAAACTCACCTTTGTTCACAGACGAATGTAGATACAAACCAGTCTCCCAAAATGACAGAACTTTATCCAACCACTGCATATTTACATGGTAAATATGTGATGCAAGTCCAACTCAAAAAGGGATTTGTTTACATCTTCTGTACAATCTAATGTACCAAATCAAATACTGCAAATATCCAGTCACAAATACATTACAGTAAATATGTATATTTCTGCATCCAGTAATCTTTTCACAAAAATATTGCAACAATGTAATGTTTAGTTGTGATGTGGCATTCCAACATAAACAATGTCACTGTGTTGTGTAGGCCAATTCAAACCGGTACTGTGCACCGTATCAAACAATGTGACATCACTCGCATTGGACATTTTGTGTTGACAAATGTTTTGTCTTTTGTAAAATGTTCTGTTTATTTGGATGGATGCTTATTCTTTGATTTACAGTTATCAAAAATGTATAATATACTTTTATTATTTCAACTCTGTTTGTGACTATTTTTTATGCACAACAAATGAAAGGTACAGCGTCTGTCAGAATGAACAAAATTATTAATTCTCTATCTAAATAATTTCTACTGAAATAAAACTGTGATAAAAAGAATCTCAAATAGGTAAAGATTTAATACTAAATTTATTAAACTCGTTAAATAATGTCCAGCTTTTGCGAGCCTTAGCTCGCAAAAGCTAGGCATAATTCAACTCATTTCATAAATTCAGTATTAAATCATATGCTTCTGTAGGGGGCAGTGTTTTTCGACTAAAACATATCTCTAGTTGTATAGTGATTATTACTGTGATGTCATTGGGCATGGTCACATGGTTGTGGTGGGGTCTTGGTTGGGATGGCAGAAAGACCATAGGCTTACTCCATATCTGACAGCTAATTATGATGTTGTCAAAAGAATTAAATTTTTTCTAACAATTCAGTTGGACTCGGATTATATACTTGATTCAAAGTCAATGAACAGGTTCTAAAATTGATGTGTTTATTTTGGAGCCATGTTCCTCCATCACATTCAAGATCTGAATATACCACAGGTGAAATTAGAACAGTTGCATCCTAAATTACTATCATGGCAACTTTAAATGTTATTTAATGTAAGACTTTAATGCCAGAACTCATAGCTTCAGTGATTTTTGGGTTAAAAAATAAATTTCTTCTCAAACAACTCAATTTGGTGCAGATTACATTGTTTTTTAATGATACTGAGAATTCTTGATGTGTAAAAATTGCACAAGAAATGAACATCAGATCAGGAAATTAATACCACTTGGGAAAAACTGATAGGAATATGCAGAAATAATGATAGCATTATTTAAATGGAAGATGTAGTTACAATACGAGTGCTGGTTCTATAACTTTGCAAAATACATCTCGCACAACTATTCTGTTGTTTCTAACAACACTCTGCAATATGGTAATAATTTTTGCAAACATGAAGTTGACCCACTTTATACATTAGCCCCTTGCTATTTAATAGTTTTAGATTTTACAACAAAACCAAGCACATTTTACCTTTTGACAATAATACATGATCACAAATATTTAGATTGTAAGAAAATATTAGTTACAATTTTATTAAAAGTATTGGTACCAGTAAAACTAAAGGAGATGGTAAAAAAGAATCAGGATGAACAGATTAGTAGTGTAGTAAAGAATCCATATATCAGAATGACATCAAGTATTGTTTCATCAATTTTATCATTCGTTAATGACACTGCTTCAAAATGTTGTGTACTAGATAATAGTAATCCAATTTGTAATACATATACCAAATGATGGCTTGGAACTAAGTGCCAAAAGGTCTGCAGTAAATATCAACATCCTCAAAATATACATAGGAATAACCAAACACAAACAGGACAAATTTTATCCTTCTTGCTTTGAGTTTACACATTTCATTCAGTGTCTTATGTTTAATGTCATTCAATTCTTGCACATAGAGAGCATGTACTTCATTTGGTAATACATCTGCACGATATGAAAGTTTGTCTCGTTATTCTTTTATTCTTTATGGTTGTGCAATTTTCAGCATCTCACAGGTATGGCCCCATGGGTATTCTCTCTCTGATATCTCTATTCCAAAAAGAAAAGATTTCACTACCATGAACTCTGCCAAAGATTCATTTCCTTGAATCAGTGCTTTGCTGCCTCTTATGCCAGATTTTTTTCTCTTCCATATTGCTGTATTAGGGTTTTGAAGTCCAACATTTCCATAGTTTGCTTCTTCAGACATGGGTATATTGAATATGCCATTTTTAATTTGTTAAATCCTTATTTATTCAGTTTATCTGAATGCTCAACTTAAATTAGCACAAAATCTCTCAGTGCTGAATGTCTGGAGAAAAGAAACAAAAATTGCCCCGTTAAATTGACTGTATTTAGGATTGATAGTTACGAAATAACACTGCATAGTAAGTTAGGCCTAATAGGCATTCTGTCCATCCAACACGTACAGTGGACTCGCACTCTACATCAATTTCAGGCTCAAAATCACACACTGGTATTTCCAGTGACATTTTCCCAATGTCCAACAGACTGATATACATGAAATTCATTGACATCATAGCTATCACAAGCCAGTATTTGCCGACCGAAAATATCGTCTGAAGACAAACCTTGTTGTGATTCAGCCATTTTGTTTTCCTGTGTGGCCCTTATTTGAAACAGCCATGTGTAAAACTTCCATGATGAAAGTAAGGTTAAAACTACTATAAATGCTTGTTTCAGGGCCAAATGAACCAATCAAACTTAGTTTAACAGCCATTCATGTCAAACCGAAGTTTCCAGCTATTTTAATGTTTGCGCATCAAGCACTGTGAGACCGCTACTGGCAGTGTGAATTACATTGCAACATGCACTTTTAAAGTTAAAATTTGAATAAAAATTGCATACTGCGCAAAGCACATGTTTTACATCTGCAACGTTGACGTAATTTGCTAACGCGTATCACTGCTTTAAAAATACGCGAATTCGTACAAATTTGGTGCACTCGCGTGTACTGGTATAATTTCTGACCCAATGTTTTATTCACGTGAGTTAGACTGCTAGGAGGGGGTTAGATGCGATTTTCACTATATATTCTTTTTTTTCTGACAACCCCACCAGCGATTTCTCATTTTGTTAACACAACCCATAACATAAGTGATTTTCCTAACCAACCTTCCACTGTCAGAATCAAAATAGTTTGAAACACAACCACCTACAGAAGTTTTTTGAAGCGCCATCCCTGGAGGGGGGATATATGTTTTACTGGAACAGCCCTCAATATAAGTATGAAAATCACACCTTAATTCCCAGCTTTTTACAGAATGTTTTCCTTGAAGTACAGCTACCTATCCAAATATGTGGCACCTCAAAATGTCATTTTCAACTTGTGATATTGTTCATTCAACTCCAAATCAGTTTCCTGGTAGATGTTTATTATTATTCTATGTCTCACAAAACACATGAAAAAATGTGAGATTTTTACCCCTACCGTATCTAATATGTTTACTAGATGGCCTGAGGGATATTGTTTCATAGGCAGGAACAAGGCTTTGCAAAGATCCTACAAAGAAATGACAATCCTGAGAGTGGGCTATTCCTTTCTGACACCAATACACAAAGCTGATTTCTTTTTCTCCCCGTCTCAAGTAAAAAATAGTGGGGTTTAAACAAAATGGCGTCCACTATTTGCACAGTTAAAACAATAAGAAGATGAACACTCCCTTGAAAATGATGAGATCTTTATAATTAGTCTCTAAATTTGGTTTAAACAAAGATCAATTTTGTGAAATTAAACCAATGAAACAGCAGCCAATAGGACATTGTGTACATGATAATGTCCTGAAAACAAGCTAGGCAGTAATGCCTCAATAAAAGAGCTATTGTGGCATGATGTGAAGTTGGATAACAGCTGAGTTAAGAAGGATAAAGATTTTATGCTTTGGAAGATCTCTACATTTACTGACAGTGGATGTGAGAAACCAACTTTTTTGAGAAAATAAATTTCTTCATTAATACTTTACTGATCATAATAAGTTGCAAGTCCTTTCGCTGACTCACTGATCCAGCTCTCCCAACCAAAAGATGACATTAATGACATCCTTTGGCTTGTTTTAGTAATAAGAATGCAATAATATCATCTGCTTACCAAGACTGAACTTAGAGAGTGGTCTCCCACTGGATAAAGGTGTTGGTGCCAGATCATGTTTTAGTCACTACTGGAGATGAATTGCACGTTCTTTCAGGGCCGTCACTGTGGGAATTGGCTGCCAGTACTATTATCGAGTAAATATTTTACTCCAACAATTGGTTTCTTCTTTAAATACAGAGATGCTGCCAGAAATTTTCTTAAAAGGGGCATAACCCTACATGTACCTCTGGGGGTGGGGGGGGGAAGAATCACTGGAAAGGGGTGGGTAAACAATGCCAAATGGTAGCTGATGGGTGACAAATTATCACAAGGTGTAGAAACGCCTAATGTAAAACAAGCATTTAATGATTTTGTGTCACTTCTTTGACAATAAATTTATAAGGTATCTGCATAATTAATTGTTGTTCTGCTGGTAAATATTCTTCTTTGGTTCTTATCACTCCCTTTCAAAAACACCTTTGCAAACTGAAAATGAGATTTTCTTACTTAGTGATTGAATTTCAAAGGTCTGTGGTTACCCTATTCCTCAGAGTAGTGTGAAATTTACTAACTGAATCCCCTTTCAGAGTCAACTTTTTATAAAAGCAGAACCACTGCAATTCTGGTTAGAATGAACAGATTCAGAAAACTAGTTTTCAGGATATACATTCAAAATACAATTTTCCACAACTTGTTCCTCAGATACTCCTGTCAATGTATCAGATTTTCCTCAAGGCCTAAACTGCAGTAAATGGCAAAATGCCAGTTATTTCTGTATTGCCACTTTCTGTGCTATATTCAGTTAACATCAAACCATCTGATATTTCATCCTCCCTAGAGGTTGGCCATATCCTAATGCATGAGAAACAGCTTTAAGTTTCATGTGAGATACAAGCAAGGATAGCAAAAACTTATACTGAGGTACAGTCTTAAAGAAAAACTTTCACTCCTGCAAATGAATAGGGTATTACAAAGCTGTTTTGGGACCTAGTAAGGTATCCTGTTGTAATGCTAATACAGATGTCATCAGATCAAAGTGAGTACTTTGAGATGAAAGGTCTTTCTGACAGAAGCTGGAAAATATCAGTATGTGGCCTCCATCCCATGGCCTGAATAATTTCAGTTGTGGGGCTGTTTTACTTGAATGCTAGGTTGATAATGACTGCATGAGCTGATATGTGTAAGGAATTTCATATGGTCTTGAGTAAATTCCTCATAGGTTTAGTGGACACCCCAATGAATCCAGAACAAAAGAATTTGAATGGAAACATCTATTCCTTTTCTGAGTGGTCAGAACAAGCAAGATTTTCCCCTTCTGGTCAGCTCAGTATCATTTAGTTAGCACTTCAATGCCCTAAGGCATCCTGAAAATGCCCTTTAAGAAAGGTCAACTAAAGACAACAGTTTCAAACTGAAAGTCTGATTTCCCATGCAACATAATATGTTCTTTTAGCAATGAAACCAGGGGACATCATGAGAAAAACTGACCCATCATGGTGGAACTACAGGGAGTTTGGGCACATTGATATGGCATGAATTTCACTGATTCTGTCTGCTGGTACTAGGTGACCAGAAAGCAGGTCTTATATGAGAGGTGAGTCAGCATAAACAGTGGTTCAAAGGGTGACTTGTTCAACCATACTAAAAGCAAATACAAGTTCCATTTTGGATAAATTTCCAAGGCCGAGTATGTGGACAACAGAACTCTGGGATCAGTATCTGGAAGACTTCCTCTGCGAAGGCATGTAAAATGGAGACTTCCCTGGTCATCAATGGATAGAGCAGATAAGAAAGAGGCTTACAAAAACAGAGTTTTCCCTGGACATTAATGGTAAGTGTAGATAAGAAAGGGGCTTGCAATCATCCATCTTCAATTAGAATTGTATGAGACAACAAAGAAGACACATGCAGTTGTAGAAGACTGAATGGGGAAAGCACATTGCTAGATATGGTGAATGAGACTGCCCATGCTGGGAAACAGTAAAATCTACAAGCATTAGCTTTGAGCAAAGTCTATGAGGGGTACCATGCCTCTTGGGTGGGACAACTGCCATAACTGGTAGCGTGAGAGAGTCATGGAGACAGGACCAGTGACAAAATGGTCCAATGTCTGTCTGCACTGACTTTGGAGATCCTGCACTGGATAGCATCAAATCAGGTACTAGTCGCAATGTGTGACTGAGATGAAGCTGGAGCTGGAAGTGGCATGGTCAGGTGTCAGTTGCTGTTAATTTCATGGGTCTGGCATTGTCATGTAGATCAACATACCCAGAACTGGTCAGATGGGCATACGATACCTGAATTGGAGTGGACAAGGTATATGACAATTAATGAGTTGTATGTGTTGATTAGGGTTCTCCATGACCAGTCCATATGGGCCATCATACCATTTACCTGCCATTAGTCTGTTAGTGCAGGAATGACTAGAAAAGACAGGTGGCAAAGTGGACAATAATGATGTTAGAGTTGTGTAGGAGCCCAAGGTGCCAAAGAATACCAGTAGTTCTTCTCTTTCAGCAACTTTCTCAGCATCAAGAAGTTCAATACTGGGGCTTCTTCAGTGGCAAGACTGATACTATCCACATCTTTTGATGACCGTTTTCTGGCACTTTCATTAGTCCAGGACAACCGACTGGCTGAAATAGTCATGCAACTGTCCTATGTCCACAGAGGGTAGATTTCACAAGTGTGGTTTGACTGGCACCTTGTACCAGTAATGCAGGCAGGCTGATTATCTTTGGACAGCTTATTTAATCTATTTACCAGCCCCATGTCTAATCTTGCATATTGTTGCCTGTAATTAAACAGGGCAAAAAAACAATGGCATTTGGGAAAATTCAGTCAAGCTTTGTACTATGCTTTAGTGAAGCAGATACCAAGAAATTAAATAAGTGCAAGAAATTAATAGAAAAATAATTTTCTTCCTGACAATAAAGGATGATTTATTTCAAATATGATGCAACATGGTCAAGTAATGAGATGAGTACACTGACCATTAAAAATGGAGGAATTAAGATGGTACCGCATTGCTAATCACTGGATGAAACAGATAATTGAGATGCAAAATATTCATGTATAAGCATTCTAATTAGGTATGAGCAGGGTTATAACTGATGAATGATGAAATCTGGCATGCATTCCTATATTGAATTCAATTTGTCTAACTTCTGTCTTGGTCAGCAAATTACTTTCTAGCACTTTCATTGTTAAAACAAGCCAAAATGTGGTAACATCTTCTTGTGCTTGGGAGCACTGGATTTTCAAGGCAGTGGAAGGACTCGTAACATAGTATGATCAGGTAACATCTTGTGCTTGGGAGTACTGGATTTTCAAGGCAGTGGAAGGACTCGTAACATAGTATGATCAGGTAACATCTTGTGCTTGGGAGTACTGGATTTTCAAGGCAGTGGAAGGACTTGTAACATAGTATGATCAGGTAACATCTTGTGCTTGGGAGTACTGGATTTTCAAGGCAGTGGAAGGACTTGTAACATAGTATGATCAGGTAACATCTTGTGCTTGGGAGTACTGGATTTTCAAGACAGTGGAAGGACTTGTAACATAGTATGATCAGGTAACATCTTGTGCTTGGGAGTACTGGATTTTTCAAGGCAGTGGAAGGACTTGTAACATGAGTATGATCAGGTAACATCTTGTGCTTGGGAGTACTGGATTTTCAAGGCAGTGGAAGGACTTGTAACATAGTATGATCAGGTAACATCTTGTGCTTGGGAGTACTGGATTTTCAAGACAGTGGAAGGACTTGTAACATAGTATGATCAGGTAACATCTTGTGCTTGGGAGTACTGGATTTTCAAGACAGTGGAAGGACTTGTAACATAGTATGATCAGGTAACCGACAGACCTATATCTTGCCTATAATCTGTATGTGAGACTAAAAGAAATCAAAACATTTCAGATGTTTAGAAATGAATATTTACAGCATGTCGGTATGTGCTTACCTGCCATAAGTTTGTATTTCATGCTTGGAGAAACTTGAACAGACTTCGGGTCTATATAACATCCTGAGTGAGTAAAGTCTGGAATCTTGAAGTAAAGCTGTATAGAAATAAGAGAAGCATTGTCAATATATATTGATAGACAACATGTCTAAGTAAATTCTTCTCTGATTTAAGATCTCAAAGTAAAATATAATATGCATCATTCAACACATCTCTTATTTTCCTCAAAAGGAATCTGTATGTGATGATAGTATTTCTGGCAGAAGCCAGTTTCTTCTGTCCTTTTATTGAAACCATTTCATATATTCTTAACAAACACATTGAGACCAAATTTAGTAAAAATAAAAATTTTCAAATTATTTATGTAAGAGTTAACATGGTCAGAATATACCCATAAGTGCAGTACACAACTTTTTATCATGGCCTTTGACCCTGAATTGGACATCACAGTGTGAGTGTATGCATTAGGGCACAGCAGAACATAAGTGGCAAGAAAAGCTAGTTAGCAAAGTCAGCTACCTTGCCAATGTTCCCTGGAAGATAAACCCTCCAACCAAAAGTAAACGGCCATCATGAGACAAAAGATAAAAGTAAAGATGTTCCGAAACTACCCTAAAATGCATACACAAAAAATAGAGACAAAATGGGTACATTTTTTTAAAGCACAAAGTCAAAATTGTTCAGTACTGACCACAAACTTTTAAAAATCCAAGACCATCACAGCTGATAGAAGATCACTGAACTTGTCCAGACAGGGACAATATACACATATGTTAAATCAATTATTATGACTCCATGGTCTTAAAATAAGTGATAGAAAAGAGTAAGAAGTAACAAGCTTTGTAAAATTCAACAAATAATTTACTTCCCTAAATTACAAAGTTGAAATGTAGAAAAAAAGAACTTATGGTACTGTGAATTAAATCCCAAATAAGCCTAGAATTACTAACACAAGTCCTAATGAATAAAGTTCTGAATAATCTTTAGTGGTATTCCAAATAATTTCTAATACTGAAGGTGCTGATGTGCCTGTGTGGCCAGTAGTCTCTAATGTACTAATGTACCAATAGCCTGAATTGTATTGATGTACCAACAGTCTTTTGTCAAATCACAATAATATAATCCAAGCTTTCTTTGTTTGAATTCATTATAATTCCCAGTTAATGTCTCTTTGTTTGAATTCATTATAATTCCCAGTTAATGTCTCTTTGTTTGAATTCATTATAATTCCCAGTTAATGTCTCTTTGTTTGAATTCATTATAATTCCCAGTTAATGTCTCTTTGTTTGAATTCATTATAATTCCCAGTTAATGTCTCTTTGTTTGAATTCATTATAATTCCCAGTTAATGTCTCTTTGTTTGAATTCATTGTAATTCCCAGTTAATGTCTCTTTCCAAGAATATTGTATAGAGCACTTTGCATTTCCAGACAATAAAAATTTTTTTCTCACCCAAATCAAAATCTGAATACAACAATATAAATGATTACTGACCAGATGTTATTGCAGGAATAAATAATTTTTCAAGTAAACAAAATTTTATACTCACTGAAGTATATAAATTTAAGGAATGACTTATGTCTTGATCCCAAGGCCAATTATGTCTGGTTTTAACAAGAGTATCATGAATGGCACCTTATATGCCTCTATCGAGATAACTGGAAATTTACTGCAGAAACCGTTTTCTTTTTTCAGTAACAGTGATCTTTACCTTTAACCTTTGGACCCCAAAATGAATAGGCTTCTTCCTTACCTAATTGCAAGCCATCCGCAAAGTTTCATCCAGATAAGTGATACTGAACTAATCTTCATGTGCAGAAGCCACATTTTTTCTTCAGTCTTAGTGACCTTAACCTTTGACCCCCAAAATCAATTGTCTTCTTCCTTACCCCAGCTGCAAGGTATCCACAAAATTTGGAGGAGGTATGTGATGTAATAAAATTATTTTGTGGATACCATTTTTCTTCCTTCTGTCACACTAACTTTGACCTTAGACACTTTTTGAGCCCAAAATCTATAGTGCCACTTAGTATTCAGAGATATATAAAACTGGCCATTTCCTGCATTCATGGGTGCAAAAACTTTCATAAATCATCCCTGGAATCATGCAATGCATGCTTCCTACAAATAAAAAATGGCAGAGGGATATCTGAAATAAAGCAGAAGCAGAACAAATTGTGGCATCATTGAACAGAACTGTCTTGAAGAAGATAAACATTAACTTCCGATTTTTGTGATTATTGGTTCTGAAACACATGTGTCATTGTTTTGATGATGATGTTAATAAACAATCAATGTTGAATAAGAAACTGAACTGGCTTCTTTTTAATTTAAGCATGATCAGTGAAATGCAGGATCAGTAAAAATTTATTATGGTGATCCTGCAGGTTAGTGAAAATAATTCATAATTTTGAGCCTTGATGTGAACTATTTTCATTCACATGTTACTTTTATGTGGCATTTCAATTTCTTTCATCATGAATAAAATTACTCCTGGTTGTAAGAAAACCTCTCTTTACCTGCCAACAACTTGATGAAAAACTAAGATAAGTGGAAATCACAGTTGGCAATATGAGGCATCTGCTGTATAAACAAGGTGGTTGTTGCTGAGGGATGGCCATTATAAGAGGCTGGAAAACAGTTTCTGTGAAAATGTAACTTATCATTTCAAAAGTGATATTTTCTATATACAGCCTGTCAAGTAGAAAAAAATTTGACAAGTTTCAATAAAAGTGTGGTCATAGACACCTATCATTCTGTTGATTAATCACCATATGTTGCTGATATGCTGTTTTAATCGATCTCAGAATTTTTAAATTGGTGAAAATATTTAACTAAGACAGTCAAACTCACATTCTGACATCACATAAAAGATGTAATCTCCAGGAAATCCCAATGAACCTTAAAACCATTTCACTTTACAAATTTATGGTTTCTGTTGAGAAAAAAAAAAATCATGATTTTTGTAAACTGAGGAATAGAATCTTACAGTTTTCATTTCAAACAAACCTAACTGAATAATTTCAGTCCATGCTCACTAAGACTAGCAAAAGAAAGACATCATTTAACAAACTTCATAAACTTTTCAAATAATCACTTGTGTAGGATCAGAGCTGTTAAAATCCCATAGCCCGATGTCCAGGAATATTCCTGTTTGAAGCCAGACAAGTACATTTTTTGCAAGGTGCTAGTCAGGGACAAGTGGTCATTTCTTTTTCTAAAATAAGTCTGGTAAGCACTAATTCTCATGCTTGAATCACTTTATCCATCTTTATTTGGTCATGCATGCCCTCTGGGCATACGGAATACTTGAATCTACCTCTCTCTCTCCATTTATTCATTCACATAAGGTGATATACCACACATACAGTAAGTGGTCATCAATAATTGTCATATGTATATGTTCTGTTAGGTAAAAGCTTGAGAGCAAATACTGCACTGCTTGAATGCATATTGGTCTATGTGACTGAATTATCAGCCAATCAAAACACATCATGGCTTTGTTATATTGTGTTTATTCAACCTGGATAGGAGTGGATAAACCTTTGATTTTAATCTATTGAGTCAATGCAATTAAATTAATGAATGGCTTTGTACTTAGTCTTGGTTTCCTTAATGAATTGATTAAATGACAGTAATGATTCTTTAAGTTTTATTTGATCATATAGAGTATCAACTTTTACATCCAATAATCTGTTTCAAGTGAAGCAAATATGCTAATTAAAGAGCTGTCTGCATTTATACTAAAATGACAAAAATGTATGTGATGACAACTTTAAATGCAGTTAATGAGTGAGGTGATCTTTACTATGTGAATAAAATATGTTTACTGAATTATGTTTATGAGGAAGGTAAGATGGAAATTTCAGAATAGGAACATTTACGTTAAAATTGAAGGGTAAATGCAATGCTCCCAACATGTCTGAGAAAACCATTTCCCCAAAGAGACATAACCCAGACTCTATGGTAGCAAGAGGTTGAAAATTATCCATGGCTTGATCCACTGAAAGAAAGATGTTTTGCTGTTACTGCAAGCAATATCCCAAACTTGCACTGGTTGGAAATTCAACGAGTGTGCTTGTCAATGAAATTGATAAATTCAGGACTGAACTAATTAAGTACCATTACAGCTCTGGACCTCATTTGAATATTGCTGATCAAAGTACCAATGCCACTGTATCAAAATAAGAAACAGTGTACAAAAGATACCCTGACAATTGAAAACTGAAAAATTAAGCCCATTAAAAAAATAAATATGTTATACATTATATTTCTTTTGTTCTTTTTGTGGATTAAAGTGTACACATCTCACTGAATCCAGATAAGTTCTTGAAATTTTGGAATAACTGCAAAGGTGGGGGAGGGAGACAAGTTAATTTCTGAAATCACTTGTCCGGGACAAAAAGAAGAAAAAAATTTGATGAGCCCAAGGCTGCACAATTAAGTATGCATTCTGTGACCTACCTGAGCATAGGCATTTTGGCCTACACAGAAGGGGTCATCTTGTGGGGATGCTGGCTGTTTGCTGAGATCTGCAAACTGGACAGTGGCTGTCAGATTAACCTCCAGGGTCTTACTGGGAAACCTTTGACCTATATTCCACACCAGGACCTTTCTGTCAGGGGACAGCATCATGCTGCCATGGTTGGGCAAGGAATCATGGGAAGCAATAGGACCCCTGTGAAATAAACATTGTTAGTATAAAAGCTTGAGAGATGAATTGTTAGTATCTACAAGGAAGAAAGAACATTCTATGAATACTAGATAAAGCTTGACAGATGGAAAATGTCCCTGACAATGTCATCATCAACTCTTTTCTCATATAAACATAAAACTTAAGCATGTCATTAAAACCAATGCCTAAAAGGTATGTATTCAGCAAACACAAGGAATTTGGCAAATGTTCTTTCAATTCACTGTGTACATGTTGTAAATCAAAATATTTTAAAATTTAAAAAAAATTCAGCAAAATCTTGAGGTATGTAAATGTTGCAAGATTTTGTATCAGCAATGTGTGTATTTTATAAGCAGTATGCATCATGTATTTTATGTAGTTAACTTTTTTCCAATTTAGTTTCCATGCATATTTCACAAAAATGTCATGATTACTTTGTGATTTATTGAACATTAAACACATACAACTTTTATCAATGAAACCTCATGTCACAACTTAAGGTAAATATTTCTGTACTTTTTGCCAGCAGAAATACATGGATTTCATTAGGAGGAAACATAATATACTTGCTTATGAGTTCAACTGCAAACTGCACTGACACTGATCTGCAGTCGCATAATGCACCCACAAATCTGGGTCTATGCATCTTGTTAAGAGTAATCAGTAGAACAAAAAAAACCCACTCAGATCTGATGTGCTGATATAGATGAGTATATAAAGTATTTATTAGTATGCCAATATTTCATATTTTATAAAAGTGTATAAAACTTTAATAATGTTGTTTCTTCATGTGAATTTGCTATTTTTCATGTGGTACCAAGTCATGTGGATATTGTGGAAGCAATAGACAACAATTTTTGATTTATGCAGATTTTGAGGATGCAACAGACCACAGATTAAATTCATCCAGATTTTGTAGATGCCATAGACCACAAACTGAATTCATGCAGATTTTATGGATGCAACTTATTAAAAATTTAATTCATGTGGATATTGTGGATGCAACAGACCACAAATTAAATTCATACAATTTTGTGGACTCAACATACTAAAAAATTTAATTCACATGGATTTTGTGGACACAACAGACCACAAAATGAATACATGCAGAATCTGTAGATGCAACAAACCACAAAATCAATTCATGTGGATTATGTGGATGCAACAAACTGCAAACTAAATTCATTTAGATTTTGTGGATACAACAGACCACAAATTAAATTCATACAATTTTGTGGACTCAACATATTAAAAATTTAATTCACATTGATTTTGTGGATACAACTGACCACAAAATGAATACATGCAGATTTTGTAGATGCAACAAACCACAAAATTCATGTTGATTTTGTGGATGCAACAAACCACAAACTGAATTCATTTAGATTTTGTGGATACAACAGGCCACAAATTGAAACCTTCAATAAATATTGAACCTTCTGTGAAAACAATGTACCCACTTCCCCAACCAACGAATTTATGCACCAACAATATACTCACTTCCCCAATCCTGTAGTATATCCCTTTCCCCAATCCATGAATTTGAGTATCAACAATATGCCACCTTCCACAATCCATAAATTTGTGTATCCACAATATGCCACCTTCACCAATCCATGAACATGTGTACCACAATATGCCACCTTCCCCAATCCATGAATCTGTGTATCAACAATATACCACCTTCCCCAATCCATGAATCCTTGTATCAACAATATGCCAAATTCCCCCGTCCACAAATCTGTGTATCAACAATATACCTTCCCCAATCCATGAATCTGTGTATCAACAATATGCCAAATTCCCCAATCCATGAACATGTGTATCACAATATGCCACCTTCCCCAATCCATGAATTTGTGTATCAACAATATGCCACATTCCCCAGTCCATGAACATGTGTACCACAATATGCCACCTTCCCCAATACATGAATTTGTATATCAACAATATACCACACTTCCCCAATCCATGAATCTGTGTATCAACAATATGCCACCTTCCCCAATCCATGAATCTATGTATCAATAATATGCCACCTTCTCCAATCCATGAACATGTGTACAACAATATGCCACCTTCCCCAATCCATGAATTTATGTATCAACAATATTCCTCCTTCTCCAATCCATGAACATGTGTACCACAAATTATCACCTTCCCCAATCCATGAATTTGTGTATCAACAATAAAAAACCCTTCCCCAATCCTTGAATTTATGTATTAACAATATATCACCTTGCCCAATTCATGAATCTGTGTATCAACAATACATCAACTTCCCTAATCCATGAATTTGTGTATCAACAATATGCCACCTTCCCCAATCCATGAATTTGTGTATCAAAAAGATACCACCCTTCCCCAATCCATGAATCTGTGTATCAACAATTGCCAACTTCCCCAATCCATGAATCTGTGTATCAACAATATGCCACCCTTCCCCAATCCATGAATTTATGTATCAACAATATGCCAAATTCCCTAATCCATGAATTTGTGTATCAACAATTTGCCACCTTCCCCAATCCATGAATTTGTGTATCAACAATATGCCACCTTCCCCAATCCATGAACATGTGTACCACAATATGCCACCTTCCCCAATCCATGAATTTGTGTATCAAAAAGATACCACCCTTCCCCAATCCATGAATCTGTGTATCAACAATTGCCAACTTCCCCAATCCATGAATCTGTGTATCAACAATATGCCACCCTTCCCCAATCCATGAATTTATGTATCAACAATATGCCAACTTCCCTAATCCATGAATTTGTGTATCAACAATTTGCCACCTTCCCCAATCCATGAATCTGTGCATCAACAATATGCCACCTTCTCCAATCCATGAATTTATTTATCAACAATATGCCACCTTCCCTAATCCACAAACATGTGTACCACAATATGCCACCTTCCCCTATCCATGAATTTGTGTATCAACAATATGCCACCTTCCCCCATCCATGAATTTGTGTATCAACAATATACCACCTTCCCCAATCCACGAACAGGTGTACCACAAAATACCACCTTCCCCAATCCATGAATTTGCGTATCAACAATATAAAACCCTTACCAAATCCATGAATTTGTGTATCAACAATATACCACCTTCCCCAATCCATAAATCTGTGTATCAACAATATGCCACCTTCACCAATCCATGAATCTGTGCACCACCTTCCATAATTCACAAAAATGTATACAAACAATACAATCTCTTCCCCAATCTGCAAAATTTTGCACAACATAAAAGTCTTGAATTTTGTTTTTAACAAATTGATTTGCTTCCAGGTATTAAACCATGTAACAGAAAGAAGCAAAACAAACAAGTTTAGTAAAATCAACAAATAATTTATTTATCTAAGTTACAAAGTGAAAACTGAAGAGGAACTAACAGTATTGTGAATTAAATCCCAAATAATCCTAAATGTGCTCTGCCAAGTTGAAAAGAACAGAATGTTACAAATCAGTTTCAACAGTCTCAAATGTCCTGATGTACCACAAAGAAGCAATCTAGAATGTCTTCAAGTGAGTTGTCAATAATCCAAAAGTAGTGTTTTGGTCCAAAAAGTCAATGAACACTTTGTAATTCCAATAAATAATTTAATAAATAATTCCTCTCAAATTATATCTGAACCAAACTGCAAACTCTATCATAGATTCCCAAATGACTGATATAAAACAGGAATGAATAATTTGTTAATCAAGCCCTATATATATATATATATATATATATATATATATATATATATATATATATATATATATATATATGTATGTATGTATGTATGCATGTATGTATGTATGTATGTATGTACGTATGTATTTCACTTAACCTATGTCACAGCTGAGTGTTGTGGAAAAACCTATCTTTGAAAATTAATGGGCCTTGTCTTGTTACAAACAAGAGTGATCTTGAACTCCTGCTATGTAAACATCTTGTTTATTTAAAATCATGAGAAATATAACATATGTATTAACTCCATTCATAACCCTCAATTATTATCATGATAAAAGTTGGGTACACAATATAAATTAAATATACCTAATACAAATTAAATGAATTTACAACATCCCCTAATTTTAACTGAATCTTTTTCTATCACAGGAGGTGTGCCTCTCATCTCATGTAATAATCATAATATCTGATGATGCATGGAAACCCAAAGTTATGTGCTGCATTATAGCAAGAAATGACACAACAAACCTGTTATGGAATGGTATTTGCAGTTCACAGTACTCAAACTGGTTCTTGATTTTCTCATGTAATTTGAGTTTGACTTTCAAATTTACTTTCTTCTCTTCTGCCTGGAAAATAGGTTTTTTTATTGTATGTAATATCAATCAGACTCTATTGTAAAATATTTGAAGTACTGTATATACTAACTTATAAGTCAAGTCTACAGGCAAACTGCACAAACCCTGGTCTGCCAATACATAATGCACTGACAGATCTGGGTCAATGCAGTTTGTTACAAATATTTATATGATGGCAGATCAGGGTCATCCATCTGTAACTTACAGGGTTTTTTCAAGGTCCATCTGTAACATATAGGAACTTTTCAACATCCCTCTAGAACTTACAAGGGCTTTTCAACATCCATTTATAACTTACAGGGGCTTTTCAACATCCATCTACAACTTACACGGGCTTTTCAACATCCATTTATAACTTACAGGGGCTTTTCAACATCCACTTATAACTTACTGGGGCTTTTCAACATCCATTTATAACTTACAGGGGCTTTTCAACATCCATCTTCAACTTACACGGGCTTTTCAACATCCATTGATAACTTACAGGGGCTTTTCAACATCCATTTATAACTTACTGGGGCTTTTCAACATCCATTTATAACTTACAGGGGCTTTTCGATCTGTCTATAACTTACAGGTTTTTTTGAAGATCTATCTATAACTTACAGGGGCCTTTCAACATCCATTTATAACTGACTGGGGCTTTTCAACATCCATTTATAACTTACATGGGCTTTCAACATCCATTTATAACTTACAAGGGCTTTTCAACCTTTGCTTATAACTTATATATTTGCACACTAATCATTTGTATTTATCATCCAATAGGACTCAAGATCCACAATGCACATTCGTAAAGAACATGTTTTGCATGTCATTGTCTCAGGTTTGATCTCCAGTTTTAGTATATTCATGTTTATGTGACTACCCATGACAGAACGTTGTCATTGTAATTTGTTTGTGCAGATCTTCTACTGAGATTACATGGTAAAAGTTGTTAGAATCTGTACACTTCATAAAAAGCATCAAACCTTCTTCAAACTTCCAGAAAACTTACAAACATCTCAAAAGATCCAGTGATGGGGATCTCCTGTACTCTTGAGGCTGTATAATGACACAGTGTAAACATGTCATTTGGTGGACTGAATCGAACACGCCTTGGGTTGGCCCTTACTTGGCCAGCACCTAAAAGGGAATAAATAAAACATATTATTAACGTGTTCACCCATTAACAGTGTGAACAAAATCAGATCACCTGATGTCCAATGTCCTCTGGTTCTAGATTATGCCCCTAATGTTTTCAAAGAAAATTGCCATTGGTCTTGTTGAAAAAAAAAATAGCCCCCCTCACCCCAATATGCTAATTTAAATTGATTGTCAAAATCTTTTAAATACTGTATATACTCGCTTATACAATGAGTCCAACTGCAAACTACACAGACCCAAATCTGCCATTGCATAATGCACTGGCAGATCTGGGTCTGTGTGGTTTGTTGGGAATAATCAGTAGAACAAATAACATAGACCTTGATCTGCAGGCACATTATTCTATGTAGATCAGGATCTGTGTTGTTTGCAGTCTGACTTGACTTATAAACAAGTATATATGGCGTGTGCCGTGTTTAATGACTTCCTGAAAGTCAATGGTAAATTATTAATAGTTGCCTCCCTGTTGGGGAACCATTCACAGATCCCTCACCCTTAAGAAGACTGTCTCTATATTCTAGTCACCTCCCTCCTCAGGAACCATTCCTAAATCTCCCATCATTAGGAAGATTTTTTCATATATATATAAAACAATAAACATTGTTTACAAAGTGAAGTGCACAACACATGAATTGGAAACAATACATACATTTTTATTCTCCATACTACATTTTTACCTATAATTAGCACTTGTTTGTCATTCATGAATAACAATAAATTGCTGTCTGCTCCATGTCCCATGCTTATGCTTATAACATAATGCATCTGTGATTAAACATATTGACTGGTTGTCATTGTTGTTGTAGGGTTTAATGCCATTTTTCAGCACAAGATAGGCTAAACATGGCAGCCAGTATAACTGGTGGAGGAGAACCCTGGAAAACCTGGGAAGAGCCACTGGCCCAAGAGAAGCTACTGGCAAGCTTTCTCACGTACCCATGTTAGCCGAGCCTGAGACTTGAACCCACAGAGACAGAGGTGAGATGGCAGTGATCCGGAACGGT
Source organism: Megalonaias nervosa (assembly GCA_016617855.1). Lineage (NCBI taxonomy): Eukaryota > Metazoa > Mollusca > Bivalvia > Unionida > Unionidae > Megalonaias > Megalonaias nervosa. Next base: position 69,196 of record JAECUM010004573.1, read on the forward strand.
GAGTGCTTTAGACCACTCGGGGCCCCCATACTGACTGGTACCCAAGCAAATGTTTGACAATTAAACTGGGAGGGAGGGGCATTAGTGTCTTATTAAAGTGACCCTTACAATAATTTTCATTATGCAAATGGCAAGCCACTTATTACATTGACATATGATCTGGTTATTGTCTATAATTGTTACACATCAATCATACAATTATATGAACAAATTATGAAACTTAAGGCAATTGTTTTCAAAATATGAAAATAGTGATTATTTAAATAACAAATATGAACTTTCTGCTTTAAATGAAACTGAATCATAATTTGAGCGAACAAAGCCATGTGTAATTTGTTGCTGCAGTTCACTGTAAAGCAGAAACTAATTTGGTACTGAGTACTGGTTGACATCAGGACCTGGTGAACTCTGCTACAAATAAAAATGGAATCCAACATGAGGTAAACAAATTCATGCAAGTTAAAGTACACTGTAGTGTATAAACTATTCTGACAGATCAATAAGTATAGAAAAAAATATGATTCAGTCAAAAGTGTTTTGTATTTCTTTCTTAAATTATGAAATTATTGCAACTGGTTACATGTCAAAATCATACATAAAAATATGGCCCAATGGCACCAGTGGAATTTTAGCCAGGGAAAGTGACTTTTTTAAGCCACCTGTTGAGGGCGCATGTCTGAAATTTGTTCTTGCTCAGCCCTGATCACGAGCACCCAAATGCCAATACTGCAGTTTGTTATTTGCATATTCAGTGCCAGCAAAAACCAAGAGTACCATATGTATTCGTGTATAAGCCTGTTCACATATAAGCTGATTCCCCATACTGAATAGGTATAAACACTAAAAAGTCCATGACCTGCATATTAGCCGACCCACAAGTCCGAGACAACATCATAAGATGTTAGTGGTAAGTTCTAAATGCATTTATTTAGGCAAACTTAATTTAGCAAAATTTACGTGTATACCTCTCTCAGGGTTGGCATGTATGATTATTATTGTCATGCAATATGTATTGTAATACAAGGCCTACAGGTACAACTAATTCATTATACTGTCACGTGTGATGCAATATGTATTGTGATACATCACCTACTGTTACAACTGCAATGATATACTGTCACACTTGTGATGTAATATGAATTGTGATACATGACCTACTGGAACAACTAATTCATTAAACTGTCACACATGTTATGCACTATGTATTGTGATACATCACCTACTGTTACAACTGCATTGATATACTATCACACTTGTGATGCAATATATACTCTGATAAGTGACCTACAGATACAACTAATTCATTAAACTATCACACATGTTATACAATATGTATTGATACATCACCTACTGTTACAACTGCAATGATATACTGTCATACTTGTGATGAATCATTACACTGTTAAATGTGTGATGCAATATGTATTGTGATACCGCATTTACATATATATTGGGACATGATAAAATATTTATTTTTTTTCCTGTCCCAGAACTTATGATGAAACTTTTTTCACCTAGGTCACAAACCCAAGACAAAATGTTGTATTTTGTATATTTGTGCACCCCCCTCCCACTGCACATTGCAATAAAAGAGATAAATAAAATGCTTATTTGATAATAAAAAGAAAGAAACTAACCTTGTATTGTTATCACTTATTCCTTTTTTTTTCAACATGAGCATTAAAGAATAAAATATATCCATCAAATCCATATATGTAGGGTAGGATTCAATACTGTAGCATGTATCGCTTATGTCCGATAACACACGCCACGTTGTTCATTGACATGAACATTGAGAAACAAATTTGTGTGTGGTTGTGCTCAAAGATTTGAATATATTATCCGATTGAAAACAAAATCGCAAACAAGAGGGAAATAATCAACTGATATCTTGAAAACAACTGTCATTCACACATGACACGCTGTTAGGTGCAAAATAATCAAGACTGAATTATATCCAGGTCTACTGTATGGCAGTATCTCGCAAATAAAAATCATTATCTGAAAACACATTCACTTGAGTGTAAGTGACAATCTTTACGCCAGCATGGGGTACAAAAGTATCATTACTATTTATCTGCAGACGTCAATGCTCCTTTGTATTAATTGTAACTACAGATGCCAAGCACACAGAAACCTGGGTGGTGAATAAACACAACTGGCAGCAAGCAGTAAACTTGTTCTTTGAACCTACCGACAGGACATCAAAGACAAAGATTATTTTTATTACAATGCAAGCCGACCTCAGAAGCAGACTAAAGCAAGCCGACCTCGGAAGCCGACTTTGGACACTCTGAAGCCGTTTTTTTTTTTTAAAGGATATCAATACAAAAGTTATTTTACTGCAAAGGAAGCTGACCTTGGAAGCCCACTATGGATTCTTTTAAGTATGCCGATTTTTTATTTTTTTTTAATATACAAAAGACAGCCAAGATATGGAAGCTAGCTTGGTTCCTTTTCACCGGTATTCATGGGAATTTTGAGAATAAATTGAAACAATAGAACAATTTTTAAAGTGACACAATATAGTGCTTCGTGCATGGACATTGATGACCCAGCGTTGCCCAGAATATTTGGAGAAAATAAAATCATGTGATGAATTTGTGTAGGCCAGAAGAGAAGCAGATGATTTTTGCAGACAATATGATCATTAACATGGATGAAATTCTAGTGTACTTTGATCGTATTCCTGGATGGACTGACGATAAGATGGTGGCCAAAAGTGTGAGAATTAGCAAGACTGGTGCAGATTTGAAAAATCTGACTTTAGTCCTTGCAGTTTCTGCTTCAGGTGATGTGTTGCCTCTAACAATTTTTTACGGTATGAGAAAGCTATCAAAAAAAATATTCATGTACCGAAAGAATGGATTGTACATGTGCAGGAGAAGGATTGTGTTGATGAGATGCCGCTGCAGTGGATTAAAGAGTTTTATCTCAAGTATATAGTTTTATATTATTTAAAATAAAATTTCAGTTGGAGTGCATTTTCTGACATGTAATTTTCGAATGATTTAAAAGGTGTCACACAACTTATGACTCAAAAAAATTACTTTTAAAATTAATTTATGGTGTCCCAACATATACGGTAAATACGTTACATCTCACACTGTGTACAACTGCTTCACTATATTGTCACACTTGGTACTATGATATATCACCTAAAAATACAATTGCATTGATATACTGTTAAAAAAAGTTTAAAATTAAATGAGATTCATTTCAGTGACATTAAATTGAATGAGATTTAGTCCAGAGTCTTTAAATTAAATGAGATTTAGGTCTGTGTCTTTAGAGGCAATGCAATGTTGACAAAAGTATCTAAGCTTACTCAAATAAAATGTCACAATTCTTCTTCCATAACAGATGGGCCAAAAAGATAGTTGGTATGATTTTGTTGTTATATATCATAGTAAATGCATGTATACAGAAATACAATCATTGTATATAATAAATGCACATATTCAGAAATATGCTCATTATATATAATTATTTCATGTTCAGTAAAAAGTCTGTTAATTTTGTTATAAATTCATATCTACATAATTTAAGTACAAGTTATGTTCAGTAGTCACTTCTGCTTACTTAACACTGCATGGTCATTCACACTGATGAATCCTATAATAACATGAATATATCAGAATTAATTTTTCCTGTCCTTGACTGAGAAAAGTCCCATTAATCTATTTCACAGAAAAGTCCAAGTACTCTATTTCACAGAGAAAAGCCACAGTACTCTATTTCACAGAGAAAAGTCTCAAAATACCTGTACCTATGATACTGGTATCTGCACTCTGAACACAGGGGTGGATCAGCAGATGGTCTAAAGGGGTTATCTCCCCTTCAGCAGCATGTGAAACAGTCACAGTTATTTCTGGCATGACACACTCTAGCTCAGCTTTACAGGATATTGTGCCAAAAACATCCCAAACATTAGCCACATCATCCCAGTCATACTGAAAAGTAGACAGATAATTTAGAAAACAATATATGTAAAGAAAGAAATTAAAAGATAGAAGCCAACGGAAGCTATTTTTGTACAGTGCATAGACTGAAAAAACTGACCAAATTTAATAACTTACAAAACTAAAGCAAACTTGATGTCACTAACAATATTGGTTGCTCGATATTCCGGCACTATTCAACTTATTGTACTTAAATTCCTACTGCTTACCCTTTAACACCACTCTATGGACAAAGTTGAAATGTAAGCAATTAATGTTATCCTGATTTTGACTTTTAAGTACGCGATAAACATTCTGAATATGGAGAATACTTCAGCCTTTTATGAATCAAATTATTTACTAACCTGAACAGCTCTGACATACTCAGTGACCGACAGGTAGATATGATTTTTGCCTTTGTGAATAACTGGTTTCCAGCCAGGTTGCTGAAATATAAATTTCAATATAATATTATATACTGAAAGCAAATTAACCGGAAATGTTCTATTATTTCTAATAATTTCAGCATGTATCACTGAAGAAAGTTGCTACCGACTCATTGGTCACATGATGACTGTTCTAGCTATACATATTCAGTTATTAACTACTGCAATGTGGGAGGTGCTCCTTTGGAATTATCATTTGAAACAGTAGTAAATTTTCATTACATTATGCATTTTGAAGTTTCATCCATTATGGCACCATTGTTCATTCTTTATTTTTGGTCTGGAGGGAATTAAATCCCTCAATGCTTAAGGAATAGTGTATATTCTCTTTTTCCAAATATTGACTATGTTACTAATAATAGTAACAAACTATATGGTCTTACTAAAAAAGTAACACAGTATGTACCCCCTGACCTTTCATGTCAATTTTACATATTGAGTGAGGCAACTGACATTCAGGTAAACAATTAGCCATGTAATACTTATCTCCACTGGTTATTGTTCCAATGATGGTAATATTTGAAACAAGTAACATTTTTGTGAGTTTTGGTGCCAATAATTTTTATTATTAGTACAAACAATGAATGGTTGTACAGTCACTGGCATATGGTGTCAATAAAAACATATATGGTTACAATAAAATCACTATTTTGAGGAATTCATCAGTACAAACTTATTGGTGCATTTGGCTCCAGTGATTTATGAATGTACTTCTAGCTGTGATGCTTAAGTTTGTTAGTGTCTGCTTAGGATCAAATCATATGTTCTGACCTGAAAGCAAAGCAATGCCAACTCCAATTTAACTCACCCATGAAACTGTGGTACTGCATGTCGATTTGACCTTGAGCACCATAAGAAATATACGCCACATGTGTGTGTATGATAGGGACACACACCTCAAGGGTTATATTTCACTATCATGTCTACATACACCTCAATGGTTATATTTCCCTATCATGTCTACATGCAAATCAGTGTCTACATTTCAATATCATGCCTACACACAACTCAAGGGTTATATTTCCCTATCATGTCTTCATACACCTCATGGGTAATATTTCCCTATCATGCCTACTGTTACGTGTAGGCTCGTACAAATGTAACAGAAGAAAAGAGTGAAGTCAACAAGCTTTGTATATTTTAACAAAATAATTTATTTCCCTTGAAAACAATGTAAAAATTGGAAAATAGAACTTACGGTTTGTGAATATAATCCAAAATTTAATCCTAAGAATGAAAAATACAAGTCCTATCACTAAATAGTTCTATTAGAATCCAGGTTCGAATCTCGACGACATTCCAATACGGAAGGCGATGATGTCAGATGTGGTCCATACACAAATAGCAACAATTCCTCAACTGAATCACAGTTTACATTTCCGAATAATTCCAGAATAAATTTCCACTGAATTTCTTTCTCCCAGAATTTATAAAACAGTACACTCGTATGGTTTTCTAGAGAATAAATTATTAAATTCCAAAAACAAATGAACTTCAAAAACAATCTGGTTTCAACAACAAAATACCTATCCGGCCTTCAAGGTTTCCGAAATACAACTGACTGACGAGCGCTCAGAAAGGGTTATATATTCACCCCAATTATCATCCCATTCTCGCGAGATAGATTACGTGGTCTCTTAACACTCGAATAACGCAATAAGAAAAATGCAATTTGTCATGTAGGAAGAACCCCTATCTACTCTAACTCTGAAACAGATTTAAAAATAAAACATTGTTTATTCAGACTAAACGAAAAGACCTTGGCAATAGCCAATCATTTTCGCGTAGTGCTTACACTACCGCGGACCAAGGTAAACTAAAAATATTGCAAATGTAACACGTTTTACGTCTTAGATAAACAGAATTACTAAAACAAAATATCGAATTACTGAAAAAGAATTTCGAATCCCATGAAAATAATCATTACAATAAAATGTAATGAAACAAAAATAAAATAAAAAAGAATTTTAAAACTAACACACAAGCAATTTAATTACATATACGTAACACTACATACACCTCATGCATTATATTTCCCTATCATGTCTTCATACACCTCATGGGTAATGTTTCCCTATCATGTCTACATACACCTCATGGGTTATATTTCCTTTTCATGTCTACTTGCAAATCTGCGGTTATATTTCAGTATCATGCCTACACACACCTCAAGGGCTATATTTCCCTATCATGTCTTCATACACCTCATGGATTATATTTCCCTATCATGTCTACATGGGTGGGGATCATTTATTTTCTCACACTCGAAATGCTATATAGTTTGGCCAAAATATTGCAAAGTATATGCAACATTTATGCATTACAAAATGTTAACTGATAACCTTAAGTGAATGACCTTACAAAAACAGATTGTATCACTATCTACTCCTAGGGTAAGTTAGATTTATCTAGCCCAGCGATAAACTCAAGATAACTCTGTGTGGTGGGCAAGAAATAGTTCCCTTCCAATCTTGATCTGTGCCAAAAAAGAATTCATACTAAATAAGCAATGGAAAGGTTTAATCTACTTTTTGGGATTTGGTCACCACTGGGCTTGGTCTGTTGGTCATCTTGGCAATAACAGATTCCACATTAGTGTCCAAAGGGGATCCAAATGGTGCTGCATGAGTTAGAAAAGAATATATGTCCGGAGTCTTCTGGTAAAGCTGTAGAAAAAGAAGAGCATCAATAGAATATGAAATTAATATAATAAAATACTTAAAAATCTAGGAAGTCAATATTCACATGAGATTATGACAGTCATACATATTTTTAAGATTTTATATGACAAATTGAGAATTATAATCAAGCAATCCATGTCAAAGGTTCAGGTACTTTTAAATGTGTTGAGAAAAAAAATAGAGCAGTATAATTAGTTTCTTTATTATTGGAACTGTTATTTTACTTGGAAAGTTATATTAGCTAGTAATCAGTGGGAAATGAGAGGGTGAATCAAAGCCATATTTGCTAGTAATCAGTGGGAAATGAGACAGTGAATCAAAGCTATATTAACTAGTAAACAGTGAATCAAAGCTATATTAACTAGTAATCTGTGGGAAATGAGATGGTGAATCAAAGCTATTGTTACAAGTAGGCTTGTACAAATGTAACAGAAGAAAAGAGTGAAGTCAACAAGCTTTGTATATTTTAACAAAATAATTTATTTCCCTAGAAAACAATGTAAAAATTGGTAAATAGGACTTACGGTTTGTGAATATAATCCAAAATTTGATCCTAAGAATGAAAAACACAAGTCCTATCACTAAATAGTTCTATTAGAACCCAGGTTCGAATCTCGATGACATACAAAATGGAAGGCGATGACGTCAGATGGGGTCCATGTACGAATATCAACAATTCCTCAACTGAATCCGTTTTTGTTTCCGAATAATTCCAGAATAAATTTCCATGAATATCTTTCAAAATTTTTTATAAGGAAGTCAACTTGTTGAGTTTCTAGGAGAATAAATTATTAAATCCAAAAATCAGATGAAAAACAAACAATCTGGCAACAAATAAAAAAAACACCTTGTTCCTTCAAGCTGTTAAAATGACTCTGCCAGAAGAATATTAATAATGCGTATTTAAACCCCAAAAACGTCATTTCAAGTCTCGCGAGATGGGTCATGTGGTCTCTTACTACAAGAAATCTATCACGTACACCAGTGTAGCCCCACTTAAGAACCAATAACAAAAAAACCTTGTTTACACATGGTGATCACGCAAACAAAGTATGGACCTGATACTGACCAATCACTTTAACTGCCTGTTTACATTCTTGCCAGCCCAAGACGAACTAGGTTATCTAAAAATAATTTTCATGTAACACGTTTTACGTCTTAAATAAACAACATTTACTAAAAGAAAATATCAAATTGCTGAAAAAGAATTTCGGATCCTTTCAATAATCATTACAATAAAATGTAATGAAACAAAAATAAAATAAAAAAGAATTGTAAAACTAACACACAAACAATTTAATTACATATACGTAACACCATATTAACTAGTAATCAGTGGGAAATGAGACAGTGAATCAAAAGCTATGTTAACTAGTAATCCGTGGGAAATGAGACAGTGAATCAAAGCAATATTAACTAGCAATCTGTGGGAAATGTGAGGGTGAGTCAAAGCTATATTAGCTAGTAAACAGTGGGAAATGAGAGGGTGAATAAAAGCATATTAGCTAGTAATCTGCAACATTTCTTGTGTTTTAAGTACTGAAAGACAAAATTATTGCCAAAAAACATTAATCCTTGTTTACAACATTTTCTTTGTTAAACTTAAAGTTTCAATTCTCTTTCTGATGACATAAAAAGATGATACACTGTGTTTCTATGTCAATACTGATGATATGCCCTTTTTCCTAGTGAAAAGTGAGACAAAAGTACTTCATCACATGTGATGATATGACATTACACCCTCTGGAGCAGAATTTTGGTGGCAGAAACCTTGCCAAACCACATTCCCTTCTAAAATTCTCAACCCCAGGTCAGCTTTCCCCAGCTCACCTCACTGCACCCTGGTGTGGATATTTGAGACAAAAGTCCCACTAAGTAACTGACACTCTACTGACCAAAAAGAATTTCCAGGTATTCACAATAAGATCATTTCTTCCTTTTAACTGCCAACTGTTGAAACCATGAGCAAAAACACCATTTTTATATAGTTACTGTGATAGTTACATTTCATTTCAGACTTGGCACCACTTTCAGCAGCCCTTCACCTAAAAACCCAATGTCAATATGGCTTTCCATTTAGAAGTAGTGACAGCAAGATTGCCAAGGCAGCCATACTGGATATATAATTGGCACCATTTTCATTCAGGATCAAGTGGGTATCATAAGAAGTCTATCAGTCAAAATGACATGCTAATATCGACATCCATTTGGGAGAAGTAGAGATAATATCTTGAAGATGGCCGCAATGGTTGCCATATTGAGGGTCAGCTTGCATCATTTTTTATTTAGGACCAAATTAAATTAAACTGAATTAGACTTACCTCAGTATGAGGAACTGGTCGCAAAAACTCAGCTAGGGCACAGAGAAGGGAAAATCCCTGAGTTACACCTGGTCTAAAATGATATGTAAGTCAAATTATGATTGAAACTAGTGATAATTACTTATGTTTATGTGGAAGATAAAACATATGTACACTGAGGACCCATATTAGAGTTCATATAAAATGAAATTTATGACACAAAATAAATAATTTCTATCTTTTTCAAACCCTAATGAAATTGTTCAACAAACTGCATGAATCTGAGTCAAAATAAGCATTAATAATGCAAGATTATATTTATCACTCGACCAAAATCACTAATTACATTCAATGAAACTGCACATTAGTGCTGTGATTTTTAGGTCCATTCAGATGCATCATAATTACGTATTCAAATTACTTTATTGACATCATTTGTGAAAAATGTGAAATGTGTCTGTGTAATGTCAAAGCAATTATATCATGTAATAGAAACTAATGTTTAACTGAAACTCAAAGAAAATTCATCACTGTTGTGTAAAGTCAATGAAATATACAGTGAAAAAGAAATGTACTGCATTCATTTGTACAGTTACTATTATACCATAGTGGAGAATTATTATTTATCTATTAGCAGATCAATATTTGGTTATTTAAATTTTAGTTTATTTTCATAATACATTGTATATATCATTGTTATGTATATCTATATTGTGTGTTTAACTTGACTGTAGATTGTAAGGGTGATTTGTAAACAACTTATTACACAGCTAACTTTAGTCCATGATTGTGGGTTAAAATTTAAGATAATATTTGTAAACATGTTTACATGGCTTTTGACATTAGAAGGTTCAAGAAAGAGAGCTTGTTTACAAACTTGAAGGGAAAATTTCCCATGTCCTGGTCATCTTATTGTGCATTAGCAGTGGTCATGCTACCAGGCGAAGTGGGCGATTAAGTCACCTAAAAAATGTAAACTTCGCTTTCTTCTGTTTGGAAAGTGAAAATGACTTCGCCCTGTGATGTTTTTTTAGAAGTACTTTTTTGAGATACCTTTTGAGATGCCCCTTCGCCTTAGGCAGGTTTATTCTAGTATTGTGTTGTAGTGAAAGGTATTCTTCAAGCCATCCGTAGCTAGGCATAGTTTTGATATCAATTACACTGACAAACAAACTCTTGCACATTCACAGGCATGTGTTTTGATAGCTGATTAACCATTAACCATTTCCTGAGTTGGCAACTAGGCCCCTATCGCTACCCAATTTACACATGTTATCCTTTGATGATAAAAACATACAAACTTGTGGTTTGAAACTTTAACAATAGTATGTATATAGCAATTTATGTTTTAAGAATAAAATCGGTGATCTGTATATTTTAACTGCCTCTTCTACACTATTTCATCATAAAATTAGTTTGAAACTGTAAGTGTACCAGTAACGGGAAAAAAAATGGCAGACATCGCTATGTCTGGGAAGTACCAGTTTATTAGATTGTCTGTTTTCGTAAATCATTGAGCAAATATATACAGAAAAATATACAATTCACAGAAAGCAATGACTAGGTATTATGTTATTTAAGATTTAACTTTAAAATGCAATTATACAGGTCAGAAATGTATGAGGCATTGCTATATTGTGGAATTTGCGTGAAGTATTGTACGGTCAAAGTTGTTTTCTGACTTGACTTGTATTTGTGAAAATACGGAAAAATGCTGCAAAGCAGATATTTAATCAATGCCTCAAATTAATACAAGTACGTAGACAAATAAATAAACCATAAATTTGCAATCCTATCATGGACTGTTGTAGTGAAGCTATATAACGTGAGTGATTACATTACGAAAACCCCTCCTAAAAATAGATGCACTCACGTCTGTGTTGATTCAGTTGGAAAGAAGGGTTTAGTTCATATACTGACTATAAATGAGTCATGTCTGTAATTTTATGCATTTTAGTGTGTTATGTATGAATAGTTACAGTAATGTTTTATCCGCAACAAAGAAATGACGACACGTGTGTATTTGCCCTCATGTACACGGTACAGGAGTTGTGTCAAACATGTTTAGAAATCTTTGAAAGTGCCATTATTGTGAACTTTTAAAAAGTATATAAAAAAAATAATACAAAAATATTTTAACAAATTGATTAAGGGTAGTTGATTAAGCATTTTTACCAACTTGCAATTACAACAATGTAATCTAGTTACTCAGTTAAATTTTGTTACAATGCAGTTTCTATTATTCTCTTTTAGAGTCATATGGCCAAAATAACTAAGAAAATTTTCTACTAGAAAATAAAGTATTGCTTAAATCCAATGTTAAATGCAAATATGAATACTGGGAAATAGAGGGCATAATTCAGATAAGAGATCACACACATTATATATATATATATATATATATATATATATATATATATATATATATATATATATATATATATATATTGCATTTCTTGCTTCGCATCCACTTCTCCCTGTTGAGCTCTCACTTCTCCCTATTCTGTCCAAAAGGAGAAGTCACTTCTCCCTAAAATTCAAGTCTAGCTTGACCCCTGCATTAGGTGTTTGTATAAGGTTCTGAAGTAACAAAATTCTTCATTTCTATCATACTATCAGTCTTTTAGTTGTGTTCAGTTATAATTTGAGAGGAACCATTTATTTAAATAATTCTTTGGAATTACAAAGTGCTCATTGACATTTTGGACTAAAACATCACTTTGGTATTATTGTGAATTTATTCAAAGACATTCTGGACTACATCATTGTGATACATGTACGTCAAGACTGTTAGTGCATTGGCACATTCAAGACTATTGGTACAACAGTATATTTCAAGATTGGAATTCATTGGAACATCACTGGAATTCATTTGAACAACTTTATACTATGGATTTGTGATAGAAGTTTTAGGATCCTGTGTGATTTAATTAGTTCCTCTTAAATCTTAATTTTTTTAAACAAAAATATTAAATTAGTTGTTCAATATTGCAAAAGTTTTTAGTTTTGCTTTTGTTGTTGTTGTTGTTGTTGTTGTTGTTGGGTTTAACGCCATTTTTCAGCACAAGATAGGTTATACATGGCGGCCTGGAAAACCCCGGGAAGAACCACTGACCCACGAGAAGCTACTGGCAGGCTTTCTCATGTACCCACGTTAGCCGAGCCTGAGACTCAAACTCACGCAAACAGAGGTGAGATGGCAGTGATCTGGAACGGTGAGTGCTTTAGACTACACGGCTATTCGGGGCCCCTAGTTTTGCTCTTACTGTTAAGATCACAGAGTTGTAACATTATATATACTTGCAATATAAAGGCTTGTGTTTTGTAAAATTCTGGAGAGCTGCAAAGAGCTCTCCTAGTAGTGTTGAGGAGAGTTATTCATTCTCCTCAAATAATTATGACATCATCACTTACGGCACATCAGTATATTTTTGTCACATGATGTCATATTTTAAAATGGCCGAACCTGTAAACATATCAATATTTGTGAAAGGCAACTGCCATGAAATCTGTGAAATAAATTGTAAAGTTTACTCAGAAAACATCTGGAAATCTTTGTTTTGAACAATAAGATTGGGGAGAGCGATGGATCATTCTCCTGGAACCAATTTAAGGAATGCATCAGCATGCCAGATTAATTGCACTCCTTAAAACACCAGACCTAATATAAGTCGGATGCAACTGCAAACTTTGTAGATCCAGATCTGCCATTGTAAAATGCACCACCAAACCTGGGCCTCAGTGGTTTGTTAAGAGTAATCAGTAGAATAAACAACACAGACCCTGTCATGCCAGTGCATAATGCAATGGCAGATCAGGGTTTATTTTGTTTGCAGTTGTACTTGACTTATAAGCAAGTATATATGGTTGTGGTCAATATGCCAGAGTATGTTCTGAATATTTAACACTGAGAAGACAGATTTTAAAATAATAAAAATTAAAACTTTATTGATGCCATTTATCAGAATCTCTGCCTCTTTTTATCCATTTTCAAGAATAAGAAAGATATTAAAAATGATTTAGGACACTTACAAGTCAATCAGTGGAGGTCTTGTATGTGCTCCTTGTTCAACATATGGCAGGCAACAATATACTATACCATACTGAAATTAAAACACAGATTTCATTAATGATATCATAAGGCCCAGAGACATCCTATAATCCTCCTTATAAGTCTTAGATCTAAACCCATCATCACCACCATTATGAAATGTAACTTGTGCAACTTACCTCTGCCACCAGGGACAGTTAATGTGTCATTTCCTGTTATTTCACCATTACTATTTAACCTAGTGTGGGTGTTGATAAAGGTATAACTAAGCCCAAGGTGTTAGTCATCACTTTAGGCATATCTCAGCAAATTGTTCATAAAGATAAAGTTTTGTCCCAGCCAGCACATCTACTGCAAAAGAATCACTGCCATCTTTATGCTTAAGAATATGATGACTAGGCCTCATCAATCATGCAACAAGCACTGACAACTAAAGATTATATATTTCACAACCTTATTAGGTGACAGACTTCAAGATTACACTAGTCACTTTCAACTCTGTTGACACTGACTGCTCTTTATTTCAGCTCAGTGCCATACACGTTCATTCATGACAACCTCACCAATTTTATAAAGGAGTTGATTTTAGATGTACTAGGCTGTGTTAGTATATTGCATGAAAATTCCATAACTGCAGACAAATGATGAAAAACAATGAACAAGACTAAACAGTCCTTGCAAAGTTGTCCTGAGCCCTGCATATACATTCATTACAGAGGTCTCGCTAGGATTTTATAACTAAGAGTCCCACCAGCAAAAATTGCAGTCCCCTCCCAGAAGCATACTGGGCATACCTGAAGTGGCTAAATTTTCAGATGAGAAGAACCAGTGGTTGCCGCTGAGTTTAATTTTCCTAATTCTTTACACCACTGGCTCTTGTTTGTCCATTAGAGTGAGACTGAATTATGTCAGGCCAAGGAAAGGTCTTATTTCATGCACTAAGCTAGGCATCACACACTTTCTTAAATCTGGCTACTGTTCCATGCAAACTATCAGTTCTGGTAATTTTGCTGTTTAACTCCAAAATACTTATACAAATCTGCAACGGCGTTTTGTCAAAGTCTCAATGTATCTTGATTTTGAGGTCACATGCACTACTTATTCAGCTACACCTGGAAATGAACACAATAATGAGAGCTAAAGTTTTTCATTTGATGTACTCTTATAATGACCACATGTACATCACTGGGTCTTTCTTCCTCTGAATTCAGTCCATGTAAATATCAGCACATTTTCCCATCACTCATCAGCTAGTCCAAGTATTTGAACTTTCCGCCAGTTAGGCCTATTGCATCAAGTACTTCTGATGTACTCTTACAATGACAACATGTACATCTGGGGTTCTTTCAGCCAATGAATTCTCTCATTGTAAATATCAGCACAGCAAAATAGATCAATTGATCAGCATAATTTCCCACTCTGCAGGTGGTTGAAGCAGGACTGGCAAACCTTTGAATTTACTTGTCCAGCTATTGCGTGCATATGGCTGACTTCTGCGCAAGTTATTTTCTGCATCCCAGATAAAAAATGTGTCTAAATATGCGTGATTAAGCATTTCCGAAACCTCTGCATAAATATAAGTGACATGTACATGGTAACATTAATGGTCTTTAATGATGTTCGTCCTTCGGTCTCGAAGATGACCATGACTTCAGATCTGGGCTGGTCTGTGAGTGCGCAGATGGCTGGTGAGGCCAATCTGCGCTCTGAAGAGTCTTGGGCAATGAGGACAGGGAATTGCCGGGTGCTGGATGGACTGAAGGTCAGCGCTGGCTCTGCTCTTCCTCTGCTGGCGTTTCTGCTTGGCCTCGTTGATCCAGTGCTCTTCAAATGCAGCTGCGCCTGAGTTGATCTGGTGATGCCAGGCAGCATGGTCTTCGGCAAGCTGCTCCCAGCTGTCTGGGTCAATGCCACAGGACTTCATGGAGGCTTTGAGCGTGTCCTTGAACCATTTCTTTTGGCCTCCTCAGGAACGCTTGCCTTCAGCGAGTTCCCCATAGAACAGTCTCTTTGGGAGGCACTCATCAGGCATATGGCAGACATCACCAGCCCAGCGGAGTTGTGACCTTCTGAGCATGGCATAGATGCTTGTCATCTCTGCTCTCTGGAGGACTTCTGTGTCAGGAGTCTTGTCCTGCCATTTGATGTGGAGCAGTTTTCTGAGGCAGCGCATGTGGAAGGAGTTCAGCTGTTTTGCATGGTGACTGTACACTGTCCATGTCTCAGGCGTACAAGAGGGAGGGCAGTATTATTGTGCGGTACACCTTGAGCTTGGTTGGCAGGCTGATTCCTCTTCTGTTCCACACAGTATTGTGAAGTCTGCCGAAGGCTGCACTTGCATGAGCAGTCCTGAGAGTGACCTCTTCATTGATGGAGACTGTGCGCGACAGGGTGCTGCCAAGGTAGATGAACTTGTCAGCAACAGCGAGCTTCTGTCCATCGACGGTAATGCTGGGTTCGGTGTAGGGGACTGAGGGTGCAGGCTGGTACATGATTTCGGTCTTCTTTGTACTTATTGTGAGTCCGAAGTCTGTGCAGGCTTTGGAGAACCGATCCATACTTTCTTGCATGTCAGACTGAGTACCAGCATTCAAAGTGCAGTCATCAGCAAAGAGGAAGTCGCGGATGGTGTCTTCCTGGACTTTGGTCTTAGCCTGCAGTCTTCTCAGGTTGAAGATGTTCCCATCAGTCCTGAACTGGATGTTGATGCCAATGTCACCCTCACGGAAAGCATCGGTCAGCATCGCTGTGAACATCATGCTGAACAGGGTCGGGGCAAGAACACAGCCCTGCTTGACACCGTTTGTCACTGGAAAGGGCAGGGAGAACTCTCCATCATCCTGTACTCTGGCGAGCATGCCATCGTGGAACAGTCTGACCATGGTGATGAACTTCTCAGGGCATCCGAACTTTGCCATGATCCTCCACAGACCTTCACGACTCACAGTGTCAAAAGCCTTTGTGAGGTCCACAAAAGTGGTGTAGAGGCTGATGTTCTGCTCTTGGCATTTCTCCTGGAGTTGCCTGGTTGCGAAGATCATGTCCACGGTGCCCCGATCCTGCCTGAAGCCGCACTGACTCTCTGGTAGCAAGCCTTGCTCCAAGTGGACGGTCAGTCGATTTAGCAGAATTCTGGCCAGTATCTTCCCTGCGATGGATAATAGGGAGATGCCACAGTGGTTGTCGCATGCTCGACGGTTCCCTTTCAGCTTGTAGAGGTGGACAATAGAGGTGTCTTTGAACTCCTGCGGAATCTTCTCCTGGTTCCACACAGACTGGAAGAGGTCAGTAAGCTTCTGCATCAGTCGGGGACTACCAGCTGCATAGACTTCCGCTGGGATGGAGTCAGAACCTGGGGCTTTGCCACTGGATAGACTTTTAATTGCCTTCTCTACTTCTGTGAAACTTGGTGAATCCGAGAGGGAAGCATTGGTTAGGACCTGGGGCAGGCGAGCGATGGCTTCAGCGTTGATGGAGGAAGGACGGTTGAGGACACTGTCGAAGTGTTCTGCCCAGCGCTTGAGAATCTCTTCCTTATCAGTGATCAACGTGTTCCCATCTGCACTGAGGAGGGGGGAAGATCCTGATTTAGTGGGACCGTAGATTGTCTTGAGCTCCTCGTTGAACCTCTTCATGTCATTGCGGTCTGCATACGACTGGATCTCATCCGCCTTCTTGCTCAGCCATGTGTCCTGCATCTGTCGGAGCTCTCTCTGCACTGTTCTTCTGATATTGGCGAATGCAGCTTTCTTAGATGTGGAGTGCAGGTCATTTAGCAGCGCTCTGTGTGTGTGGTGTTTTTCGTCGAGCAGTTCTTGAATGCGATCATCATTATCATCAAACCAGTCCTGGTGCTTGCGCGTGGTAGGGCCTACCACATCAGTGGTGGTGGAGTAGACAACATCCCAAAGGGACGCCCAATCAGACTCTACATTATGCGAGCCTAGAGTGATGGCTTCCAGCTTGTTGTCTAGTTCGTCTGCAAGGGACTGCTTCACTGAATCATTTTTCAGCTTGGAGACGTTCAGTCGCTTCAGCGTCTTGCTTCCTTGTGGACGTCTAGGAGGCTGTATCCTGATGTTAAGTTTGGAGATGATCAGCCTGTGGTCAGTCCAGCACTCGGCTCCACACATAGCCTTTGTCACTCTGACGTCCTGCCTGTCTTTCTGTCGCACTATGACGTAGTCGAGCAGATGCCAGTGCTTGGAGCGTGGGTGCATCCATGACGTCTTGTTGCGAAGTGGTAGGCGGAAGACAGAGTTAGTGATGAGCAGTTCATGCGCTGCACAAGTTTCCAGCAGTAAGAGGCCATTGCTGTTACAGCTGCCAATCCCATTATTTCCCAGCACTCCTTCCCATGAGGTGTGATCTGCGCCAACCCGGGCGTTAAAGTCACCAAGGATGATGAGTTTATCTGTTCTGGGCACGGCAGCAATAGTGGATCTCAGTTCATCGTAGAACTTGTCTTTGATCTCATCAGGGTTTGTCAGTGTTGGGGCATAGGCGCTGACTAGCGTGGCATATCGCTTTCTTGGGAGCGGCAGTCGAACAGTCATCAGACGATCGCTGATGCCTTTAGGTGGGCCGACTGTCTTGTTGACCAGGTTGGACTTGATGGCAAACCCAACTCCAGCCTCGCGATGTTCTTCCACACTGCGTCCAATCCAAAAGAAGGTGTAGCCTGCATTTACCTCTGACAGTTGACCTTCGTCAGCAAATCGAGTCTCGCTGAGTCCTGTGATCTGGACTTTATACCTGTTCAGCTCTCTGGCAATCAAAGCAGTCCGTCTTTCAGGCCTTTCAGTCCCGGCACGATCCATGAGTGTGCGCAGGTTCCATGCGCCTAAGGTGAGAGTTGTCACCTTGATCTGTTTCTTTGTTTTCTTACCGCTGGAATGGGATCCCCGCCAACCGCGGTAAGCTGGCCAGGGTAAGATGAAGTAGACAATGTTTAGGACACCTTTTCTAGTCCCTTCCTCTTGCTGTGGAGGAGAGCAGTGTAGTCCTGAAGAGGGCTGCTCGGACGCTCAGGTGGCTGCTGAACTCCCATGCTACTTCGGTCACAGGAAGATGATCCTATGGCCTGAGCCGGCTGCGTGCAGGGTTGTTACTACGGCTGCCAGTGAATCCACACCTGCCGCTTTGCCACTTCCCCATTGCCGAAGAATGATGGAATGGGATAATGATCTGGTGAAGTCATGACTTGCGCATGAGAATTGGATTTCAGTGAGGAGGAGTTGCGCACTCGTCAACCTCACTCTCTTGTCTCCGCATATCTGGGTCCAGTGGCAAGACAGAGTCGAGATGGCTGGAGATGGGGGGATGAAGTGGATGGCCAGCAGTGTCTAATGGTGTCTCACTGTGCCCTAGTCGCGTTCCACGTCGCTTGCTGCAACCTCCTTTCTGCCCATTGACCAGCTGGTGGTTCCTCCGCGCAGTCCGCTGGGTCCAGTCTTCACATGCTTAGGTTGACAAACCTAGATCACCGAGGGTTTGAGACCCAACGGCTACCCTCAACCTGGTTTAGCTGTCCAGTCGAAGCCATTGCCCATGGTGTGGCCGCTGCGCATGCTACAGCTACTGGGAGCCACAGGTGAGAGTTGAGTGACAGGTGGGGACCAAAGGTGGATTAGCTACCCCATGGGAGTACGACTGCTACCCCGCCAGAGGTACTACCCCTCCCTGAACACCCCATACACCCCATTCTTTAATAATTATGAACTTTATTAGGTATCTTCTTTAATGTTGTCAATTATCAGATTTATGAACAGTACAACTTGTCCTGTCATCAAGAGGTCTATTCCTGATATTTCCATTTGTTCTGAAGTTCATTCTAAAGTGTTGCTTTATGGTAATGTTCAATTTTGTCCACAGAAAGAGGCTGATCACATGTCATAACCTTGTCTCAAACAAAGAGTAATTACATAATCGAAGCCTTGTTTAAGGTCACTAATGGTCTTAAAGACTAGAATGTGTGACAAAGTTAGGCAGGGTCTGCACTAAAGCATGATTTTGTGCAAACACTGAATGGAGGTACAAATAGGTATTAAATGGGCCTTTCTGATATTTCCTCTAAGCACAGTTCATGCTTATTTACATAAAAAAATATATTTTTATGCATACAAAATTAAATCTTGTTGACCTGAAGAGAAAAACAAATTGAAAATTTTACCAAATTTGATTCTGAGATATTTCAGCTCAAAGTTACCAATTTTTTTCTATATTTTGTTCCAGGTTATCAGATCATGTCCCCACATGTTGACTTACATCATATAACATAAGACAACTTCACACCAGGTCTAACACCAGGCCTAAGTAGATAACCCTCCTATTGGCCATATGAAGCTTTATAAGTAGGTACCAAACAAAGTTAATTGATAAGGAAAAGGCTATTAATCCGACAGAGACACAATCAAAACAAAATTCAAAGGCTAAAGTTATGAATAGGAGCTTACTTAAAAAAGTTAATTGGTTACCAACTTAGAATCATCACCACAAGCCACAGGAAAAAATCCACTATGCTTCTTTTTCACTAGTGGTTACCTGAGATAAGATTTCATCATTTTTCATGAATATGCATAAACAAAACTACATCATCAAGAACACAATAAAATAGTTCTTACACACCCAGAAAAGTGCCCTTTTTTCAATCAATAAGTGATTGTGAAAGGCCATGTTGGTCCAACTTTCCAATAAAGTTTTACATGGGTTTTCAATGACTCATTAAATACATTTATTCATATTCATTACAAATGAGAAAATTGTCTCAGAAGCAGTAATGGGTAAAAAAAAGGAGTGAGGTGGATTTTTGCCCTATGGCTTGCAATGATGAGTTACTGGCTACAAAAACAATTGTAGATGTAAAACTAACCATCAATGAATAAAGACTTATAATTAAGTTATTTGTGAGTACAAAGAGATGAAAAAGTCCCATCATATTTACACTTCTATGAAATTTATAAACAAGATGGCATGAAAATATGCTGGTCACAAGAAATTAACACTCTGTACAGTGGCTAATATTATCAACAATAGAATGCATTAAAAAGAATCTATAAATCTATTATCCAATCAAAACCTCATTCAAAACTGTAAAAATCAATTACTACAGTAAAGAACAGTTACTAAGCCAAGTTCATACATGTGATTCTACTGGTGCTAGGACAAAAATACCATTTTACAGGCATTGTACTGCATATATCATTTTATAGTTGAAATCCACCACTTTTGAAAATGAAAGAATTTTTTTTTTTAAAGTTCAACAATAAATGTTGTGTTACATGTTTAGTCCATCATATTACAGAAACAAGTCATAACCAATCTACTACTCTACACGCTTATCCAGTTGTGTGCTCTTCATCATGAAGGAACAGTGTTCAAATCTGAACAACTTCGTTTGATTGAATGTGGTGGCTTGCAACTGCATCAAATGTAATTCACAGACCCAAAGCAATGAAATATCAGATCATTCTGCAAAGATACAGATAGGTTATCATACTGGAACCTTCGCTGGGGAAGATGCTAGTGCAACAAACCATGCAATAATGCATGCTGAGTGGTAACTATTTGGAAATGGCTGATGTAGCATTCCTGATGCACTTCTTGGAGTCCAATATAAGTAAATCTTGGCAGATTGATATTTAATCAGTGGATAGTCTTCTGATAGCTGCCATATGATGTAAACTTGAGCCTTAATTTCTATTCTCTGTGAATGCAGAAGAATGTGTAGTGAATCAAGGAAGCTTGCCTAGAAGGCAGATATTGTTGCCTGTGCAAACACACATCCATGCACAAACACAGAGCTTTTAACTTCTCTATGATTATAGTGGTGTCAGACTGCTTATTTGCCAGTACAAAGTCTGAGCTAAAGCTGTCTTTGGACTTGAAAGCATACTACACTTTTGTAAAATCATCAATTTTGTTTCCTCCATCTGCAATACGGACTCTACTGATTGTATCAACAGCCTATACAAGGTCCATGTAGCCAATCTGATTTTTCACACACCTCAGGCATTGTTTTTATCTTCCACCAAAAGGTGAACAGAAGCTTGCACATCCACATCAGATTCAGCTATGATGACTAAACGGTTTCTTGACTGATGCTCAAAACAATGTTATTATCAAGTGTATGCCTCCAAGACCTTTCCAGCCTATTGCTCCCATACAATTATTTGAGTCCTGAAGTAGATCCAAAGGCCATCTATAACTGGCCAGTAAATGACTCCCATTGGGAATTACAATTACAGAAGCCCTGAAATTGACCCAAGGCCAGCTGCACTTGAAAATGTGAGATTTGGTAGTTAATCACATTAGGTCAGTATAATTTCTTGATAGATGTGTTGGTCAGTACTTCGCCACTTGAAGATGGTCTGTTGATGATGGAAATGAGCTGAAGTTGCTCTTGTTGTTGATGATTCAAGCAAACTTACTGAGATCTGTCTTGTCTGTGACAAAATGTAAATAATTTTATTTTTAAACTGCCAAAAAACCAACTCCAAGTAATGAATTTCTGTTAGAAACCTACCTGTTCAACTACAACAAGAGGCCACAACTTCCCTGCACTGGTTGCTATTTCATAGACTGGATTTTGTGTTTCCTTCTGACAACTGTCTCTAGCTGCAATGAACTGCAATGTAGGGAAAACATCATGAATTATCAACATACATGATATTTAATGTTAATATTTTTTGCTAAAAGATCATTCCATACCTATCACCAAACTGAAGTTATAGTTTGTCAGATGCAATATACTGGCCATGATATTAACATTATTAGCAAAACATCATTATTCCTAGCTATTCATTGTTTTGCTGGAATATGATCATTTCACCAAACAAACATGATGTGCAAACACACTGGATGACAATTCCCTAACCTAACCAGAAAGGTCATGTAAAAACATTTGCTGGCAAATGATATTTGAAGTAACTAGCCTGTTTTTCTCACAGAAGAAAGAACAAAAAAAAAAATCATATTTTGAGACTATCTTTCACATATCTTTGCCAGGCTAGTATGCCATTGTTGGAATTGTTGCCCCTTGAGATGTATTATTATAATACATTAATGAAGCCCATGTACAACAGATGTTGTGAAGTTAGCAATGTATTACATGCCATCAAATCAGTGCTTTAAACTAACTTGGCATATGGCTCTTCCATAGAAAAAATTTCCCAAAATATTGTTACTTTTAGATATCTGATAGCCTTTTTACAGAACTATCAAAACCCTGCAATATACTTGAAATGTATTTTTTCTTCCACTTAAGTCAGAAAATACAAACTAGCAGATTTAACTTTCACTTACAACTAAAGTCTGTACAGAAGTAAGTTTATGAACGAGAATTCAGCAGAATGCTATGCTCCACTTATTATGCTGTGGTATAGGCAAAAATGTGCAAAGTCAGCAGAAGAAGACAAGTAATTCAGTTTAATATTTTTTTGACTGTGGTGAAAAGCACCCCACAAGATGAATGCACTCATAAGGGTTCATGACTGTATATGCAACAGTGTCAACTAAATGCAAAATAAACCCATAATATAATCACTTGAACATGACAACGTCATTTTGCCAACTCTTTACCCTAGATGAGAAGTACCCTCCACAATGAGTACCTTCCATGAATATTCTACACAATGAGTACCTTCCATGAATACTCTACACAATGAGTACCTTCCATGAATACCCTCCACAATGAGTACCTTCCATGAATACTCTACACAATGAGTACCTTCCATGAATACTCTACACAATGAGTACCTTCCATGAATACTCTACACAATGAGTACCTTCCATGAATACTCTACACAATGAGTACCCACCATGATGAAATAGATCAATCAAGTTTCATGGCTGCACATGCAACAGTGTCAGAGAAATTCTGCTAAATGCAAAATTGTAACACTGACATCAATGTCAATAGCAACAACACTATAACATTTACACCTATATCAACAGCAACAATGCTATAACATTTACATTGATGTCAACAGTAACAACACTATTAAGCAATAACAGTATAACATTGACACCAATGACATCAACAACAATACCATAACATTGAAACCTAAGCCAACAGCAGCAACACTATACGAGAAGTGATACCTATACCTCACCTATACTTTGCAGGTGGGGTAATTGACTATATCCACTTTCATAAGTAAGTATCTTTCACATTTCCTGGAAAAATCCTAAATAGAAAATTTATTCTTTTTTCTGGAAAATTGACTATGGAAACAAAAATTAAAACCTGTAATGACTTGGAATTATTGGGATTAGTTTGACCAGTAACAATACCCACAACAGCCTCTTTATTCTTCTCATATGAAATCATTGGTGCCTGTTGGTAATGATCTCTGCCGTTAATTACTCACAAAACAGCTAGCTATGTCATCTGTCAAACACACCTAAATATAACATTTGAATGGTAAAATCAGTGGCATAGCTAGGCACAGATGCACAAGCATAACAGAAAAAAAAATCCATGCAGATACCATTTTTGTTCATTTTGAAGAGAGAAACTTTGCTATATACCCCAACCATCCAACCCTAATAATTTGCATATCAAAAATTGCCAGCTAGGCCCCCTGGAATTGGTTGCATGCAGGTATGATCACAGATCACCTTTCATTGTTTAATAGTATTAATATATATAAAATATCTCAGTATAAGGTGAATTCACCGACAAAACAGTTCACTGTCTCCCACAAAACGCATTATGGTGAGGAAGTACATATATCCATGGCTCAGAATTAATCCATTAGCCCATGGTTAGTGATTCTGCTGATAGATCACTAAATGGCAGCCATTACAAATCCATTGGTGCACTGAAAATAACAGCCACTTGCTATGAGAATAGTTAAGAAGTGGTCATGAGTTGTTATTCATTTTAATGGTTAAGAAGTGGTCATGAGTTGTTATTCATTTTAATGGTTAAGAAGTGGTCGTGAGTTGTTATTCATTTTAATGGTTAATTGATCTGTTTATTGAGCTAAATGAAAACCTACTAACACCATGCACTTGATAAGGTGCAATAAATGATTGCTGCACAGACAGACAATCGTAAAACTACTCATCGTCTGATCTTTTGATTATTGTCAAAACAGTCTTCATGCACATGGAACTAGCCTAGTGTATTGCCACCAAGCACTGATTTCATTACTGACGATAACAGAAGGTAGTGGACCAATCAGTGTTTATATATTTATATTGTTGTTAATAAACATTCAATATATTGTGCAGTTACAATGGTAAACATATGGAAGTATTTGCAAGGTGTACTGCTGAAACAGTAGAAATTAAATGATGAAAATAAGAAAGAACCAGAAATGCAGGGAAAATTAACACAAATTGTTCAAGCATGACCAAGGCGAGACTGTACTTGTGTACTTTCTGCTCTGAGTATTTGGAGAATATATTCTGCTCTGATTATTTGGAGAATATGAAAGTGAAAAGGGTTTTTAATGAGTCTTTTGGTAAGATACAAATGCTATTGTTTTGAGCTATGTCACTGAATACAGATGTTGAACTAGAAACTGAATAGTTTGAGTTCAGCAGGATCAGTAACACTTTTATTTGGGTGATCCTGCAGGTTAGTGAAAAAAATAACTTCATGTCCTCAATATGCCACCTAAAACCAGTATAACCTTAATAAAATAAATGTACTAACATGTGCCATTCCCTCCTTGGTGTATCCGAGTTCAAAGAAGAGTGACTTGACAAAATCTGGATTTGGTGGTAGTGGCACATAATGGATACCATCTGCTATTTTTTCTTTCTTCACACATGTTGGATATATCCTGAAGGAAATATGATAGGTCAAAAGCAATTCAGGGTTTTAATTTCAATTTTCTGTTTTGTGCACCTATATGTAAGAACTTACCTCATCCCCTTTAGAAAATAAATGGCCTCTTCCTAATAAAGACTTCACTTCAGCAGATGTTCTGCAGAAATCAAGACAGTGACCATTGTCAACACTCATACAATATTAGCCTCAAAAGATGATTTCAATTTCAGTTTGGGAAAGGTGTATTTCTGTTACATTAAGCCATCTGACTTTGCATGTTGTACTTAACAGTTCCAATTATAATCCTGCCTTTAACAATGGAAGCTTGATAATTGTTCCAAATTAATCTGACCTCAAATTATTTTTGAAATGAATAATAATATGAAAAGTTGTCAAATCTCAGAGTGTTATGACCTTATGGTCTTAAATAAAATAACAGAAATCTGCCAATATGAACAAGTTTTACAAAATTCAATTATTAATTTATTTCCCTAGAATACAAAGTGAAAATTTAAAAAGAACTTACAGTATTGTGAATTAAATCCCAAATAGTCCTAAAAGTTCTACCACAAATCCAAATGTACTGAGTTCCAAATGAATTCCAGTTGTGTTCCTAATAAACTCCAATACTGAATATGCCAATGTGCCAATAGCCTCAAATCTGCTAACGTGTCAACAGTCTTTATGTATCACAATGACATAATCCAAAATGTCCTTGAATGAATACACAATAATCCAAAAATTATTATTTAGTTCAAGAAGTATTATTGAGCAAACTGTAATTCCAGTGAATAATTTAAATAAATAAATCCTCTCAAATAAGAACTGAACGCATCAATCCACTACAGATGTTAAGGCAGGAATGAGTAATTTCAAAGTAAACAACATTAATGTAAAAAGCTATGGCACAAAAATGGAACCAGGATGTGGGCCAACTTCCTTTCTAGAACATTCAAAGTTGTCAACAATATCAGAAATTTCCAAGTGAAAGACTAATGTTCTAATTCAGATACAAGTAAATATGTTTACTTCCATTTATAATGATCTTAATATTTAATCTAAAATCACAGAGAAATATTAGCTATGTATTTTTATACAAAATAAATGTCACTTGATTACTGACCAAGGTCAATCAGAAAATATAGATATACATAACATATATTCATGGAGAAAAAAGAACAAACAATACAAATTAAATATACATAACAAGATGTTCAGAGATTTTCATTTCCAACAAATTTAGGGCATACTTCATGGATATCTCCACATGTATCCTATTATTTGCTCATTCTTGAAAGTGGAAAATATAAAAACAAACATTTCTATAATCACAAAAAAAATAATCAACCATATGGAATTGATATATCAATGACCTAATGGTAACATAAATCTAATCCTTATAATATTTCCAATGCAGATATTAAAGTATGCAGTTTCCTGTTTGTGACTGTTGGAGTGTTTGGCTATTGAAACAAAAAAAAGAACATGCAAACTAATTTCTTTGTATAGTATTTGTCATGTTTCTGTGTGTGGCATACTGCTTTGCACCTAATTACTGTGGCCAAATGGTTAAAGTGTGTGACACATGCATGCACAAACATACTTTACTTTGGAACATGCGGTCATGCCCACTGGCAGGAAATTTCATTCTTTCTTTTTACTACATGATCCTGTAATGTAATTTTATTACCAATTAAAAACTTTACTTTGGAACATGCGGTCATGCCCACTGGCAGGAAATTTCAGTCTTTCTTTTAACTACATGATCCTATAATGTAATTTTATTACCAATTATGAACTTTTCCTGACTTCAGTTCTTGTATGCGAAGATTTCTGAAAATTGCTCACAAAATGTTAACATGTCATGCAACAAAAAAGTAAAATTTGGTTAGTAGTAATAAGCATTTTAGCAATATTTTTTAAAACTGACATTGGTACAAAATTCTTCAAAATATAATCAGTATCACAAAACACATTCAACCACTCCGGTGGCCTATTGGTTAGAGCATCCACCTTGGATGCAGGAGGTCATGGTTTTGAACGCCGGAAGAGTCATACCAAAGACTTATAAAAATGGTACTAACAGCTGCCTCGCTTGGCACTCAGCATTAAGAGGTTGGTGTTACAACTGGTCGGCCTGGTGTCAAGATAGTATGACTGGGTGGGAAAATTTGTAGAAAAGCACCAATATGGGCTGTCAAGTGTGTGAGATATTCCTGAAAATTTTATTTTAGTTACAATGTCAGTCGACATCTGAACATACTACACAGCACCATCATTTAGACGGTGCATAGAAACACCGAAACGCACCAAAACGCCGGAACGCACCGGAACGCAGTATAAACACTGAAATGCACTTCAATTATATCGTATATACCATAGCGGGAAACTGTGCAATTTGCGAAAATTTTGACGTAAGTGTAACGGTTAATCTATTACTAATAAATACATATTATTAATGAATAATGCCAGGATGTATGAACTTTGTGAAAATCGTCAATTTAAATAGCCGTACAGTGTAAGTGTAATTATCAAGAATTATGCACGGACAATTATTTTAATGATCTAAATACAAAGATACATGCAAAAATGGCATGTCAAATCATTTCCATATTTATTTTGGAATTTACATCACAACAAAATTTTTTGGCCCGTGAGTAGCTAATTTTCCCATATCGATTGTTCAATAATAATAAGAAGAATACAACAAAAATAAACTACACGCAATTTTCCTTTTATGACAGCTTTTCTTCAATACCCATATGTATTCACTTATTTGTCAATGGCATTATTTGCATATATTGCTAAAACATTAATCTGCAAAAAATGAAGCACTGGTCAGTGAGGATTAACACCAAGATTCCAGTGAACCACTGATAGCAAACGTCAGACCTTTGCAGATTATACAGATTGGAGTAAAGGTATCAGGAAAGAATCAGCGATCAGATTGTGCATTTCAAACTTCCTTTAACTGTTTTCTGTCTAATTAGTATTTAATATGTCACAACACTAATATGACCGTATTGGCATTTTTACTTTGCAATCGAGGCATATGTATGTGCTATTTCAGAATACGATTTGATGACAATGGCATGTTCTTCGTATTGTTGCAAGTGTCCAGTACTGTGACGTCACCCTACCTGTTCCATTCCTCTTGTCCCTATACATTCCCTATGTTAAATTTCCATTGACGCTATACTATCCCAGGGTGATATTTTGATGCTATAAATCGTGACGCTATACTATCCCGGGGGGGGGTCTGTAATGCTAATTCCCATTGACGGTATTCTATCCCACTACACTACTAATCTTATTTGCTGTCCGAGCACATGTCTTATTTGAATAATAACATACCTATGAAACAAATACAGTTTGAAATATGATCCCAAAAATTGTCTTTGTGTATTAACCATATTTCTGCAACTATCCGATATCCCAATCTCTTCCTCCAATAGTTTAGCTTGAAAGCATACATTAGCCAACCCGATGTGTATTATGTACTATTAGCTACTACATTTGTAGTATACACCAGTAATTGAAATCAATATGGAATATGTAACTACTCTGAATCGTGCTAATAATAACAACAATTAGTGATAATACATGAATATTAAATTCATATAACAAATTCTACACATATACCTTATACTACAACAATATTTCACATCATGGCTGTCAAATAAAGTTAACAGTACAATGTAGTATGCAATTCTAGACTAACAGCCGCAAACAAACACCGAACTATACAAACATGCATAAATAGATATTCACTTTGTTTTCCTAGTGTAGATCACAAGACATAAAAAAGCTGGATAGAAAAGAATGTTGAAACACAGTGTTCCAACTCATGATTTTAATAATTTTTAAACATTTGTGTGTTATATGAAAAAAAACATTTTGACATATGTTCCAAAAATTGTCTTTGTGTATTAAACCCATTTCTGCCACTATCCGGTATCCCATACTCTTCTTCCAATAGCAGAATAGGTCTAAAAAACGGTCAATGAAAGACGGAAATGATTTGACACGCCATTATCACATGTTTCTTTGCATTTAGACCACTATTGCACATAATTCATGATAGTTACACTTAAATTATATAGCTGTTTCGCCGGCTGGTTTGCGCAAATCTCACACATCCTGGAACTTAAGATATTAAGAAAAATGTATTTATTAATAACCACAATATAATAATCAACTTAATAAATAAATATGTGTTTATTATTAATAGCTGAGGCATTAAACTCGTGTATAAATTGCAATACACACTGTTATTAATTTTTTTTACTTTCCAAACTGTTGCCAAAATTCACAGTTTCTAGCTTCTTTTTAATTTGATGTTGCATAACTTGCAGAAAAGAAAGTACATATTAATTTATTATATAAATAATATTAAATTTAACAGATATGAATTATACATACACAACCAATATACACTATGGTATATACGATATAATTGATGCCCCAGTGCTAGACATCACTATAAACTGCCACACTGCAGACATCGTAGCGATATGACTGAAAAATTGTTAAAGCTACATTAAAAATCATAATCACATCACATCACATATAATTGAAGTGCGTTTCGGTGTTTATATTGCGTTCCGGCGTTTCGGTGTTTCTATGCACCCTCATTTAGGTAGTAAGACCTCGACGCCCAAAACATAAATATCAAGGACGATGTCTTACACTGCAGGACTAGGTAAACGCATTACATTGTAGAACTAGTTAAGCACTAGTCCTACATGTAAGACCTCGACGCTGATATTTATATTTTGGGCGTCTAAACATAAATAACATGTGATACGTCTTACATTGTAGGACTAGGTAAGCACAAACGATTACCTCCCCTTTTCTGAGACTGTGGCGTGGATGGGGTTTGATCATTTTTGAAAGTATTAGGGTAAATATCCTTAATGCTTGTGGGGAACGGAACATTGGTAACATATGACTGATGCATTATTTTCACAATGTATATAATGCAATACTCCATTTGGCCTACCTAGAGAATAACAGACGTCCATCTTTTCGAGCACTTGTTGATGGTAGCTGCACAATCCAAATAGCTTGCAAACTCATAATGCTTATTGAGAAATATTAAGTCGTTTTTAAGTAGATATTAAAATCCATAAATTACAGGCCTGAGCATAATACAGAATTCTCAGGAAAATACGAGGAAGCGTTTCATTTTCATCCGTAACCTCTCTGGAAATAGAAACCGGAAACGGAAATGGTTTTGAGTAAATTTTGTTTCGCTTTTTCACGCTTCAAACTTTGAGCGGAGCCCTTTTGCATTAATAGTTTATCTGCTTCAGAGATTAAATAGAAATCTATAATGTCTTACGCGCAGGAACATGCTTTATTAGTTACTTTTATTGATGTCTGTCTTTCAAAAAAGACATATAATTAATACGTATCCATCCCATACACATAACTCTGAAAGCTGGAGGTTTTGCTCGAACTTGTTAACTTTCGACAATAAATCCTGTGAGATTCAAAAGTGCAAGCATAAGTACCAGATGCTTTCTAGCTACGTTGTATATCTTTACGTCAAAAAATTGCTTGATCATTTGTTATCCAATGACTGAGTGAAACAAGTGCGTGCGTGTTAGACATAGTGTCGGCCTGTACTTCCCTTAGTTGTTGGCAGTTGCTTATTGGTCAAGTTTATCTTCCTTAGTTGCTGGCAGTTGCTTATTGGTCAAGTTCATAGTATTGACGTCACTTTGTGGCATGTAATACAGTTAGCATTACACCAGTTGTTTTGTTTTGTTTGTTTGTTTGTTTGTTTTAAAGATGCTGAAACTGTAGCAATGTCGGGAAGAACGAAAGAAAAGGAAAACATTTCCAGTTCTGATGAGAGGAGCACCCCTCTCACGGATACGAGGAAGAAGGGATCATGTTGCCGGAGATGTATGTTTTGGACTGTCTCGATAATTGTTGGTTTGATAGCAGTGGGAGCTGGGTTCTTTTATTACCACTTGAGGGATCCTTTTTATGTTTCTGATGAAATCTATGAAAGCATTGGTCAAAATGGAGTTCAGCTATTTTTTCAGCATGACCGCAACAAGGATGGCTACCTGTCAATTGATGAGTTTGAATCAGTCATCCACAGATTCATCAGTTCAGGAGGAAATGTGAGGATTTTAATAGTACTCTAACTTATACCTTTTCACATAAATAACAGTGAAACCTGTATTAGCATACACCCCAGTATAAAGGACACATGTTCATGCTGAATAACAGTGACAGTGTCTCATGATTTTTTTGTGTGCATATTTCACTGCAGTGTAAAAGACACTGCCCAAAAGGCCAAACAAGAAAAATATTTGTGTTTCCAGTCAGCTGACTGTCACTTTTTCTCATTGCTGACCCTTAAAAAAATCACATTAACTATATATAATATTTAAAAAGAAAATTAAAAAACAAAAACAAAAGAATGACCCTACCTACATATCTGAATTTAAAACCAGTGCAGTAGGAAACATATTTTTTTCCTTGGCCTAAAAGACAAACTTGTATGCTTTCTTAAGTTTCCTGCATAGATGGGTTTCTCGTAAATAGTTCCCATTAACTTAAGAGTTTTTCTTCCTTTGTATCTACTTTTAAACATTGTTTCATTCAATAAGGCTAATGTCATGTAACATCAGGCTAATGCTGGGCTAATAATCCCACCATACCCCACCATATTGCCATTAAATCCCACCATATAGACTGCCATTAAATGCGACTGTACGAACTGCCATTAAATCCCACTGTACAGACTGCCATTAAACCGTGCTAGGTGGCATAAGCCAACAGTCAAGAGAGAGTGAGTTTGCTGCAAGAAATCCATTTAGATTTTGTTTCACAGCTTGCCGACTTAAACATATAAACAGTGGCTTTTTAACTAAAGATATGCAATTATATTACCTTAAATTTTGCATTCCTGAAATATATTTAGACCTATTTACTTGACAGTGTGGATTGAATGTACATTTTCTAAAAGCCATTATTTTATTTTGTTAATCATTTTGATGCATGGTTTTTAAACCTGGCAAATCAGTGCAGTGAGAACTCATTGCAATCATTTGACCACTATATTGAGAACTTCCAAAAGAGGACAGGCCATTTGATATTGACAAATTGCCTTCAGCATCAGTAATGCCTTCCTCGCTGAATGCAGCCCATATTTTAAGTCTGCAGTGATATTATGTGAAATACAGTTTGTGTAATGAGGGATGTTTCAAAATGATATGTTACAATTCCTTTTTGACACATAAATGTAAATGTAATTTTTGTAACAGTGAATTTTAAACCCCAAAATCCCCCAACTATTTTCTTCCAACATATTGCGATGATCTAAACAGTGGTGTACAAAGGGAAGTAACTCATAACAGGTGCGAACTGGGAACTATAATACTTCAAATATTTATATTAAATCTATATCTTGTCATATTTTTACACCCATCTGCATATGATAATCCTTCTTAGAGCTCTATGTAAGCATTTGACACTGAATCATGGAACCTTAGTTTCCAGGTAATGGAGGTCTTGATAGGAGAACTGGGGCTCCAGGTATGGAAAGGAGTTTATTTGTGGACATAAAAAAGAAAATCATTATTTTAAAGGGAAAGTGACCAAACTTTATTATGGTAAATCTTACTGACTAAAATATTTGCTACCCTTGAGTTTCATTTAAATTTTTATCTTCACTTTTGAGAATAGAAGAATTATTGGTTCAATTTCAGTTCATTATTAGTTTTTTGCCCAGTAGGTATTTTTTGAGAACCATTTAGGAAGATGTACAACAGCAGGTGTCAGGGTTACAGATCATTGAGAATTTTGGGATGGAGCATCAGACTCCTAATCCTAGGGTTGCAGGTACAATAGTCCCACAGCCAGCCCAGGTCAGCTTCCAGTCCTTGGGAAGGCACTTGGGTATTACTTATACATAGCCAATAATGTGTTTAAAGTGCAGTTAAACCATCAAAAATGACCAAATGACAATTCATTCATCTATCTGTATAAATTGCACTGGATGTCATGTATTGTGCTAATCTTCATTATAACTTTTTGTCCTATCATGGATCATGTTACCAGGGCAAAGGGAGTGTGACTAAATTGAAAAAGAATGTAAACTTTGCCTTCTTCTGCAGGGAAAACGAAAATGACTTAAACCCGTGATTTTTGTTTTATGTTTATGTTCAGTGAGTGACAGTAGTTTATAGCTTTTGAAATGACCCATTGACCCAGCCAAGCAGTTCCAGTGTTGTTTTCTCAGATGAAATGTAATGCAACTGTTGCAGGTATTGATATGAACAGTGCCAACAAAACAGGCTCTTACATGTTCACAGGCATGGTTCTTAAAGCTGGCCATTTAAACATTAATATACAAGTATCATCAACTTGAACTACATGGAAACACTGCCAAGGTTTAGTTGCCCTTCTTGGTCATTATACCACATATTTTGGCCATATGACTTCACATGAACTCAGCAGAAACTATACACTGTAATTAATTCTATCCAACAGGAATACCTGGATTCCATTATTTTAGTTACTGTTAGGTATAAACAGTTAATCAGCTGCCATTAGAAGAAGCTCTTTAATTCTTTTTAGTTTTCAAATCTTTACCAAAATTAGACAAAGTCTAAAAGATTCATATTCAGTTTGAATTAACCCTTAAACAGGTAATGTTATAAAGTTGTGGTTACTCAGCTGTAACATCAGTGACCACTATGTTTGGATAGAGGAAAACTATGGTGTGAAGACACCTGTGCATTTGCTGTTATATACATTTGTAGGGATTGTTTCAAACTATGGGTAGCTTGCAGATGTTTTCCACAGTCATTTTCTGATGAAGTTGTAGAAATTAAAAATTATTAAATTGTTTGTGTAATGGCAGTGGATTAAGATTTTTGACCTGTTTGTAATTACATGTACACTAATGTAATCTAGGTACTCTTGTCAGTTAAATTTAACTACAATGCATGGTTTCTGTTGTGCTCATTTGAAGTCGTATGACTGAAATACACGGTGCAGTAACCAAGAAGGGCACATAAACCTCAAGGACTGTGGTACTTAACATGTTAAGTGCCCCCCACCAAAAAAATACATGTGTTTCCTATTGCACTGGTTTTAAAATTAGGATAGTTAGGTGTTTTTTTAACATTATATATATTATAAGTATAAACATGTATAACAAGCACTTCAAGTACTGGCTCAATTAGATGTACAGATCAATTTTTGTTAATTTTTTGTACATTTTTTTAAGTCTACAAAAATGTTTTAATATTTTTCATGGAATGTTATAACAAATATAGCAATGCAGAAAAGATTACTGTGCAGCATAAACATTATTATTTTTTTAAGCATTTAAGGAACAGCGAGACTAAAAGCAAAACTGATGTACATAACTGTAACAAATAATATTTAATAGTCCTAATGCCACTGTGACTTTAATTTAAGGCCAATGTGTTATTAATGTATTATTACTTTGATGTAAGGGCAGTGTATTATATTAAAATGTCATTTCCATTTCTAGTTCTATTTTCATAAGTTTGTCATAATAGTCTTTAAGAAACATCAAGAACTCTATCATAATTCTGTACATGTACTATAGATACTCACTTGAAAGTTGATGCTAACTGCAAACTGCATAGACCCAAATCTGCCATCACATAAGGTGCTGCTAGATCGAGGTGTATGCAATTAGGAGTAATCAGTAGAACAAACAATATAGACCCTGATCTGCCATCACAACACTTAGGGTCATTTGGTTTTAACAGTATTTACAGAAGTCATATTTTTGAAAGGTAAATTAAATTGATCAAGAAATATAGAGTA
This sequence comes from Megalonaias nervosa, assembly GCA_016617855.1. Classification (NCBI taxonomy): domain Eukaryota; kingdom Metazoa; phylum Mollusca; class Bivalvia; order Unionida; family Unionidae; genus Megalonaias; species Megalonaias nervosa. The sequence continues at coordinate 104,225 of JAECUM010004573.1, forward strand.
TTGAGCAACAAGCATAAACTTATTTAGAGTTCTCTCCTGATAACCATATTTACTTTTATAATGTGGCTGATAATAATATGATTAATGAAGGCATGGTATCACAAACATTGAAGCATACTAATGTGGTATTAAAAGAATATTGTACATACAATATTGTAATGATGTCAGTAACTTATAAACATTAAGAGCTGAAACATTTTGCTGTTTACTTACAAATCAAGAAATGAAAAAAAAATATGAAGATATTGACATTGATTGGGGTAGATAAACTACTTTTAACTCGGGTGGTAGATATTTATAATAACAAAATATATGTGTGATTTGGATTTTTAAAGTAGCTTTATAAAAAATTCAGTCATATTGCTATGATGTCTGTAGCATGGCAGTTATTAATGATGTCTAGCACTGGGCATCATGCCACAGACATATAACATGATGTCCCACCCAGTCACATTATCCTTACACCAGGCCGACCAGTCCTAACACTAACCTCTTAATGCTGAGTGCCTAGCAAGGCAGCTGTTAGTACCATTTTTATAAGTCTTTAGTATGACTTGGTCAGGGTTCGAACTTGTGACCTCCCACATCCGAGGCGGATGCTCTAACCACTAGGCCACTGGAGCAGTCAACAAAATATGTACCAGAGATATAGCATATATCATTTCAGCAGTCTCCCAAATTGAAATGAATTCTTCTATATCTTCAGCATTTAGTTGCCTGTGATCTCAAATTAAATTTGGGGCCCCGAGTGGTCTAAAGCGCTCTCCGTTACGGATCACTGCCATCTCACCCCTGTCTGCGTGGGTTCGAGTCACGGATTCAGCCAATGTGGGTATGTGAGAAAGCTTGCCAGTAGCTTCTCATGGGTCGGTGGTTCTTTCCGGGGTTTTTCGGGGGCTCTTCCTCCACCATTAATACTGGCCGCCATGTATAGCCTATCTTGTGCTGAAAAATGGCGTTAAACCCTATAACAACAACAACAACAACAACAACAAATTAAATTTTACTTTCACAATAATTATTTGTAGTCACGTGCACTTTTCCTTCAGACCGCTTGTAAAATCATAGTTGTCCCACAATTAGTTTTAAAGATATATAGGAATTTATTTCAATTTAGGATGAAATAATAAATGGATAACATTTTCCACTTGGAAACTTCTTAATATGTCCTAAAAGAAGTATATTGATTGCTATGTAGGTATAAATTGCATACCTTGAACTAAAAGAATTTCAATGCACATTTCAACACAACTTTGGCAGAGGAAGGTAATGTGGGTTTGTTACATTGGATCAGAGTCAGTATAAAAATATTCAGTATTTTTGTTTCTTAAAACATTACTCTTCATTGAATGCACTTATATAAACTAGGTATTATTTACATCTCCCTTTGGAGGGCAATGTTTGGTATTATTTGCCTTTCCCTTTGGAGGGCAATATTTGGTATTATTTGCCTCTCCGTTTGGAGGGCAATGTTTGGCAATTTTTATTATACGTGCATGTACATAGAAAAGGGCAGTAAATCTTGTAACTCACCTCTCCTTCTTTTCACCATGTTTGAGAAACCAAACAGTCCATTTCAGTGATAATGAAATCCCAAGTTAACGGTTTTATCAGTCGGCAAATGTTTCTTGAACCATTTATCTTATTGCTTCTGAGGCAGAGAGAGATCCACCCATATTAAAATCAAATATTTGAGATTATGGATGAAAATGGAAAAACATAAAATTACCATTAATAAATTGCCAAAGCAAGATATGACACCTAACAAATAGTTTATATGCAACCTCATTTAGTTGTTTGGTTTTGTCTGGATTGATGTATCCAGTTTTGATAAAATCGGGGAAAATGCAATATTTTATAAAACTTTGTTATAAGAACTGTACATTTCTTATCCCTAAACATTAATTACTGGAATCATTTTGAAAGTGGAGAATTTATACTCAAAATTATGTACTCAGATTTATGACATGTTTTTGGGGACACATTATTATTAGTGCTGCTGAGCAAATGCATTACATAACATTTCATCAAGCAGTGACTGTCCCTGGATATCTGTTTTTAAAATTCATTATTACTGAAAATTTGGTGCTGCAAGGAAAAACGTCCTAAAATTACAAATTCTGCCAAACTGACTGAAATAAATGGAAAGAAGGGGCTGGTGCATATTTTCTTTTCTTCTGGGTTTATTTGCTTCTATAGGGCACAGACAAGTAATCCAATTCCCATGGATGGTAACATTTATATCCGACATAATGTCTGCTTTTGTGGCAAGATCAGCAAATCATGCTTACATATAATGATCTAACCAAGAGGATTCTTGTAAAATGATGAAAATGGCATGGCAACATGCCTCATTTTTGACAAATTTAGGTGACCATTGTAAAGATCCCACCCTCTGAGTATCTCCATTTACTTTCAGTAGTACCTGTGCAGCGACAGTGATAAACTTAAAAACGGTTTAGGCTGAAGCCTACTAATGCATACAATTTACCTATACACAGGTGTCTTCTGAAATTTTTTTTTTTCTTCTCATAATTATTTTCAGCCAATCAGTGACCTTCATTCTTTTAACTACGGTCTTTAATATACCGCCACACATAGGCTTGTTCCATACCTCCTAAAATAATTTGTTGGCTGCGATCTACTTGTACTTTTCCAATTCCTTTTCATATAGCTGAGATTAATCGTAGTGTTTATATTACACGAATGAAATCAACCTATTGCAAGTTATCCTCATCTACTTGATACATATTGTGTGTAGACAGAATTACACCTTTCATATTTTTAGTTCATATTCTGGAAATAGTACAAGTACTTCATTGCTTACTCGCCTTAGCATAGATGACATTTTCCATAATGCATGGAGGCATTTGTGCCATTACATAAAACTTTGTCAAATCACACAGTCAAAAAACAAAACAAACCTGTGCTTAGTCCACAGTTTAGCATTATAGGACACCTGGTGGCTAGCAGTCTGTTGGGTTTGGAGGAGTTCATTGCCTGCCCCCCCTTGGTCTTCATACTTAGTAGTTCATACTTACTAGAAGCAAATTCTGGATCTGACTTTATATGTCAGTTGTTTCCATCTTAAGGGGCAAATTCTTCTGCAATAAAGAGGTGGATTCATGTAAAAGCTGAAATTTTTTAGTGGGGGAGAGATGGGGTTTACAATTTTGTACCCAAAAATCATATTAGTGGCCATCTGCAGGAGCTGGTGCCAGAAAAAAGAGAAAAAATATACGCATTTTACTGATGTATATGTAAATAAATATGTTTTTTGAACAAGCCCAGTTTTATGGCCTCATTTAGAACTTTGATCTGATTATGACATGCAACTATATTTAAGATGAAAATGGTAAATGTTGGGAATTATTTCAAAAACCCATAGAATTTAAACCAATATCAAGCTTTTGCAAATCTAGTAAGACATTTAAGTAAGAAAAATGTCTCAAATATTTTTAATAAGATATATAACAAATACACATACATACTAATAATAATTGAACCAAAACAATTGTATGCTGTAAAGTACATTGCATTTTAATTACATAAACAATGTGACATGATGCTGAAAATGTTCCATGTATTTTGTGCAGTAGCTTGCTTATGTGTTCCAACTACATCAGAAACCCTAAAAGAACTTATGAACACAGTAATTTTGTTTTTTATATCCACAATTTTTTAAAACTTTTCATTTCAGATAACTGTTGATTCTTTTAGCTATGAGCTTCCCATAGATGTTGAAGACAGCATTGTCACAGTAAAGTCTTACTTCTCTCCCCTTAGACTTGAGACGATGACCAAAGACTTCGAGTCCGAGGTGAGTATTGTAAGAATATATTTTCATTTTACTGTAATCTTTTTATCCAAGAATGTATCTACCATATATACTTGCTTATAAGTTGGATCCTTCTACAAACTTCAAAGACCCGGATCTGCTGTCACATAATATGCTGGCAGATCTGGGTCTGTGCAGTTTGTTATGATAATAAAAAAAAAACAAATAACATAGACCCTGATGTGCTGGCACAATATATGATGGCAGATCAAGGTCTATGTTTGCAGTTGGACACAACTTAATAGCAAATATTATGTTGTATATAATGTTGATTACAGCTTACTTGATTTTGTTTCTCTACCTGTAATGGTGGTGCATTTTAATCTGATCCCTGCTCACTCGACTTGAAGTACTGCAGTGCAGGAGTAAATGCCTAACAAATCACCATCATGACTCAACTGGCATTTATTGAGCACCTCACCTATTGAGGGTTTAATACACATCACCCATGAGAAGACTGAGACATCAGTAATTCAGAATCAGATTAAAAATGAAGAGATGTTTTAATCTCATTGTATATTTAGTAATAAAAGATCATTTCAAAAGAGTCTTAAGTATTTAATGCGTGTGTTTAGGAAAGGTTGCCCAAGGGTCAATGGTCAAGATTACTCTTTGATAGAAATACGGTTCCCGCAAAATAGCCAGAGTTCTTTACCATCTACAGTTATCAAACTTTGCGAATGGTTTGCACATTGGATATGGAAGTATTCAGTCAATTTCTTTGAGGATCAAATGTCAGAGTCATCAGTTGAAAGAACAAAATGGTTTTTGCACAGTAACTTAAGTTCTTCATCATCTGCAGTTACACATCTTTACAAATGGCTTGCACTTTATTTTAGGAAGAATCCTTTCAGTTCAGGGGTCCAAAGATCAAAGGCCACTGTGACAGGAAGAAAAATATGGTTTCTGCTCAGTACCATTAGTTTCGCATCACAGAATTGGATCAGACTTTTGGATGGTTTACACACACATTATGGAAGAAACATAATGATTTTGGGGTCAAAAAGTCAAAAGTTAAAGGTCACTAACTGGAAGAAGAAAAGTTGTTTCTGCATAAAAATTTAATTTATCTAAATAAAAGACTATTAAACATGGGGTAGGTATATAATCTGTCTTTGATAGAACTCATGCAAGGATTTTATCCAGCATGCATTAATCTCACTTGCAATCTTTCCATCTTGTGAATGAAAATCACATGTAAGATGGGATTTTACAAGGTGTGAACAGTAACATCCTGTTGCAGTATAATATGGTGCCTTGACAAATAAAAGCTTTAATAATGAAATGTTGTGAAATAGATAATTATAACATCATTCTACAATCAAGTTTTCTATGGCACTTGAAAAAAGGTATGTAGATTATTCTTCACACAAAACTCTTCTCAGTGGATCAGATGGCTGAATCTAATCTTTCTTACAGAACAACGTGACATCTTATTTCAAATCTTGAACTCCTTGATGTTTACAAGATCTAGTTTACAACCTGTGTTCTTGATATTTTGGGCTTTAAAGCCATTTCTTCTTTGACTATGTTACCCAATCATAATACCTTAGGAGAACTACTGCTACCTCAAAAATCCAGCCCTCTCAGGTTAAAAACTTTTAGCTAAAATTCTAAAAGTTATCTGCTCACCTAGGTGATGGTGAGGCAGAGTGATCTCCCTTTGGTACAGGAATTGGTGCCAGATCCAATGAATACAGGGTCAAGCTAGGCTTGAATTTTAGGGAGAAGTGACTTCTCCTTTTGGACAGAAAAGGGAGAAGTGAGAGCTCAAGAGGGAGAAGTGGACATGAAGCAAGAAATGCAATATATATATATATATATATATATATATATATATATATATATGTATGTGTGTGTGTGTGTGTGTGTGTGTGTGTGTGTGTGTGTGTTCTCTTATTTGAATTATGCCCTCTATTTCCCAGTATTCATATTTGCATTTAACATTGGATTTAAGCAATACTTTATTTTTTAGTAGAAAATTTTCTTAGTTATTTTGGCCATATGACTCTAAAAGAGAAAAACAGCAAATGCACTGTAACAAAATTTGACTGAGTAACTTGATTACATTATTGTAATTGAAGTTGGTAAAAATGCTTAATCAACTACCCTTAATCAATTTTTTTTATATTTTTGTATTTTTTTTTTTTATATATATACTTTTTTTAAAAGTTCACAATAATGGCACTTTCAAAGATTTCTAAACGTGTTTGACACAACCCCTATACCATGCACATGAGGGCAAATGCACAAGTGTCCTCATTTCTTTGTTGCGGATAAAACATTACTGTAACTATTCATACATAACACACTAAATTGCATAAAATTACAGACATGACTCATTTATAGTCGGTATATGAACTAAACCCTCCTTTCCAACCGAATCAACACAGACGTGAGTGCTTCTATTTTTAGAAGGTGGGGTTTTCATAATGTAATCACTCACTTTATATAGCTTCATTACAAAAGTCTATGATAGGATTGCAAATTTCTGATTTATTTATTTGTCTACGTACTTGTATTAATTTTAGGCATTGAATAAATATTATCTGCTTTGCAGCTTTTTTCCGTATTTTCACAAATACGAGCCCAGTCAGAAAACAACTTTGACCTTACGCTTTTCGTGAATTCCACAGCATAGCATTGTCTCATACTTTTCTGACCTATATAATTGCATTTTAAAGTTAAATCTTAAACAAAATAATACCTAGGCTTTGCTTTCTATGAAGTGTATATTTGTCTGTATATATTTGCTCGATGATTTACGAAAACAGACAATCTAATAAACTGGTACTTCCCAGACATAGCGATGTCTGCCATTTTTCCCCCCCATTACTGGTACACTTCGAGTTTAAAACTAATTTTATAATGAAATAGTGTACAAGAGGCAGTTAAAATATCCAGATCACCAATTTTATTCTTAAAACACAAACTGCTATATACGTACTATTGTTAAACTTTCGAAACACAAGTATGTATGTTTTCATCATCGAAGGATAACATGCACAAATTGGGTAGCGATAGGGGCCTAGTTGCCAACTTGGGAAATGGTTAATGGTCAATCAGTTATCAAAACACATGCCTGTGAATGTGCAAGAGTTTATTGTCAGCTAATTGATATCAAAACAAGGCCTAGCTACTGCTGGCTTGAAGAATACCATTAGCTACGACACAATAGTAGAATAAACCTGCCTAAGGTGAGGGGGCATCTCAAAACGTATTTGTCAATGTACCTCTAAAAAAAATCACAGGGCGAAGTCGTTTTCACTTTCCTAACAGAAGAAGGTGAAGTTTACATTTTTTAGGCAACTTAATCACCCACTTCGCCTGGTAGCGTGACCTCTGGAATATCCCACTTAACTACTTCTGTTCATGCAGAGTAGAATGCTTTCACCAAGAGTAACCTTGCAAAAATCCTCTACAAAGTTCTGGAATTTCAACACTTGTAAGTTGGAGGAGAATTTACTTACTTGCACTGGTAGCCTATGCAATTTCACAATAATTCTGGCTAGTTTTTATTTATATGTGCATGCAAATCTGTAGTGAGTTATAGAAAACTCTTGATGTGTGTAGTTTCCACGAAGTTTTCTATACCATTGCATTTAGTGTCTCACAGGTAGTACTGTGAATTGATATTACATATTGATGCTTCATTGCCTTCAGTAGGCCATCTTCTAGCACTTCATAGTCATATACATGACACTTGATTAATTTTACCTGTATAGAACCTCATTGGGCTTATTCATACAGGTAACTTGTATGGTGCTTCAGCTCCTTTATGCGTAGGCTTTTGTGTGTAATATAGGAAACTTGTTTATATTACTGTATAGCTTAATCTCTGGTCAGATAAGTACAGGTCAGTTTTCTATACACGGTTTATTCAGTAGCATCCAGCTCATGTAGTGTTACTTTAAGCGACGCTTGAGTGATTTTTATCTGTATAGGCATCTTAACAATTGGCCTTCCTATGGGTAACCTGTTACTAGAATTGATTTTTTGCTTTCCAGTTTGTAGTGCAGCATAGTGCCAAGCTCTTCCTGAGTATGATGCCAAGTTTAGTGCCATTAAATCTATGAACCCACTTCATGAAACCAGTTATACATGGACCAGTCTAACTCACATAGTGGTTCTAGGCACTTCTGTGGATGATGCCCAGTCTATACAGGCTATCATGGATCAGTCTTTCCACAGTAGGGAACTTTCTGTGGAAGACTTACAGTTTAAATAGACATCCTCATGGATCAATCTTACCAGCCATAGTACATTGTGATTGCAATTTATGCAAGGGTTACGTTATGAGGCCCTACATGTAATTTGAGATTTGTATAAATTGAGATCATTATCTCCATAGGAATTTAGTATGTTGCAATTAGGGGGATGCTTCTGCAAAGTATATTAAAATAAAAATTAATAAAAGTTTTCATAAAACGCTTAGGAAAATGAACATAAAACAGATGAAACATAAAATTAAAACATGAATTTATGAATTTTAATCAATAGAATATATGTACATTAAAAAAAATGAAAGCTGTTTCGAACAGTAGTGTTGATACCTAGAGACAACTACAGGAGATAGGCTTGGGCGTGCAGGCCTGCCACTTGAAGTGGAAGACTCATTGTGGTAAACCCCTCCTCAACTTATTTGTGGCGGGTTTACTGGTTTTGGCTTTTGTATCTAGAGGTGATCGCCAATGGTGAAATTTGCCCGGTATCGAGTAAGGTAAATACAAAGTATGACTTATGGGTGGAATAAATAGATAATCTGAGCTAATATATAGAACAGAATAACACAAGCCTCCATTACAAATAAAGACAAAATTTAATAAAATTCCAAAAACAATAAAATTTCACAAGCAAATGATATAAATGTTACAATTTGAAAGATACACTTCTTTCTTTCTGAATCAAACTAATTAAGGAATTTCAAAATGCAAATAAGATTATAAAAATAGCCTATTCTGTTTACGATAGAATCAAATCATCATTTAACCGAGTGAGAAATTGAATAACACTGCCTTGCATCGATTCATAACCTGGTGTTCGGTTCCGTCCAAAAGGTCCACTCAGACTGTACTTCTGGCTCCTTCACACCGGTAAGTCCTTTTCGCTCTACTTCCCTCTTTCCAAAATTCTTGGTATCTCGTATTTTTCCCTTTTTGGCTTTCCACTCTGTTTGGGTTGTAAAACGTGTCTCTTCCCGAAACTATCTCACCTTGTAAAAATATAAACAAAAGCAACCTAAATCTTCTGTCACATTATACGGGAATAAATCATTAGTCTCACCCCTCGAGGTCAGATGTAATTCTATCGGATTCAAACAGACGTCGATGGCTATCTAGACTAATTGGTCATAACAGAACATACAACCTAGTTCCACAGACTAATGGTCTGCTAATTGCCATTTACACCACACCAAGACATTAATTCCTTACTAGTCTCATTACACGAGAATGAATGAAATTCTTTACCCTATGTTAATGTTACAAATACACATAATAAACTCATTCAGATAATTTCCACAGCTTCCCGTAATATCTGCATTCCAACAATTCATCAATGTATATAAATAAACAATATCATTGTACGAGTTCAGATAAATGAACTCAACACAGTTATGCTAGATACATAATTCCCTATATAGAATAAGCATGAAATTCTGGATACATAATTCCCTACAATAATCGAGACTATAACTTAGTGAGCCGTCAATGTACATATAAAGAAAAATATCATTGTACGGACTCAGATAAACAAACTCAACACAAGTATACCATATCAAGAAAATTGATCTACGACTCAAACAAATAAATCCCTGCAAATACATGCAAATACAAGCAATTAAATCAAACAAGTCATCATAGCAGTATCAACTAATTTACATGAGATTATGCACATACCTTGTGTTTCAAGCTTTTGGTGTCTGTCAATTCTCCAGACAATCGTTTCCCCCTTGGATGATTTTTTTTTACGAGAGATTTACTCATTAAATTTCTCGGAGCTCTCTGTTCTTGTTCTTTTCTCTTGTAGAAAAGTGCAGACTGAGTTGCAAATTCCACTACTGCACATTTAAACTGATAGTTTTTTGTGTGAACCCACGCCCCCTTCCACAGCGTAACCAATCAGAATGACATAAAATTCCCACCTCACTAACATCGAAACACTGCACTACGTCTGACAACAAATGGCTACCAACTGTTTTCTGGTCAATGTCCCAACTGTCAGCTCCCATACAAACCAGGAATTGAACTCGGTTCTGGTAAGTTTAAACAAACTAAGCCTTAATTATATATCGATAACTCCTGACTTTGGCTGAACCAATCCGTACATTATGGCTTTTCAATGGCGGCCATTCCCCATAAATCTAGTTAATCATACATGTGTCTAGCTAAATGTTGCCTACAGAGATTAACAATAACCAAACAGATATCGACCTAAAAATTTGGTCTGTTACACTCATCTGGACATGACACTCCAAAGAAGAGCCCAGCGTAGTCTGAATCTTGTGTTCTCTTTCTTCTCATAAAAGCTCTACTTCATGTTTATCCTCTAAAAATATAGCCCTCCTTGCTCTCTTCAGACTATCACTTGCTCGTCTTTTAGATGCCATCATTAATAACGTTGAAAAATTTGAGCATTTACTTTATAACAAGCAATTTGTACATGTATCTATGCACTCAGCATGGAGGCCACAAAAAACAAAATGGTGGGTACGTAACAGCTGGCGATTGTGGGTAATGTTTGCGTTCAATGGTGGCACCATCTACATGTATGAGAGTTATCTCCGTAGTAGCAATCTTTTTCACATTTCTCCCAGCTTGCGTTATTTTGAATTTGCATAAATTGAGATTGCATAAATCATGATCACACTGTACCTCAAAATAAGTCCAGCATGTTTCCCATCTTATTGCCTCCATTTCAAGGGATGTCGCTTTACTCACCCTCAAGCCTCTGCCACCCAAGAGACTTAACTTAGTGACATGTTAGAAGTAATGGGATCTGACCCATAAGTTCTGGAAGTGTAGTGGGCCACTGTCATTGACATTCTTCTTCAACTACTCGGCAGGTAGCGCAGACCTCAAATTTATAGACAGTGAAACTGGCATTCAAGTTCCCTTATATTAGATCTTATTTGGATGAGTTCTGTCCTAACATTTCTGCATCACCTGCCAGGTCTACAGTTCTGACATCAGGAGAGAATTATCTGTGGCAGATTCTACTTTTCAGTTGCTTCCATAATCTGAGCAGTTACTGACATTTCAGGACTAAGTATGAGTTCTAATACTCAGGAGTTGATTCTCAACATTGTGATCATGGGATCAACCTTGTATCCAATATTTTGACAATACTCAATATTGTTACATGTAGGCTCATACAGAAGTAACAAAAGAAAAGAGTGAAGTGAACAAGCTTTGTAAATTTTAACAAAATAATTTATTTCCCTAGAAAACAATGTAAAAATAGGAAATAGGACTTAGGGTTTGTGAATATAATCCAAAACTTAATCCTAAAGTTGAAAAAATATAAGTCCTATCACTAAACAGTTCTAATTGAATCCAGGTTCGAATCTCGATGAAATTCCAATATGGAAGGCGATGATGTTAGATGAGGTTGTTGTACGAATGGCAACAATTCCACGTTGAATCACAATTTATAATGTTCCCATTTAGAATTCCAGAATAAATTTCCACTGAATGTCTTTGTCCAAGTATTTTATAAAAAGAAGACGCACTTGTATAGTTTTCCAGAGAATAAATTACTAAATCCAAAAAAATAGATGAACTTCAAAACAAACTGGCTTCAACAATAAAACACCTTGAGCTCTGAGGTGTAAAAAATTACGACTGATCAATCTACTAGCAAAATGGCTGTTTTAAGCCTCGATTTTAGATCACGTAGTGGCTCACGTGACAGGGCAATGCGATCACTAATTTGAACAGCGCAATAAAAAAAATGCCATTTAGCACATAGCTAGAATAGCCCTATCTAAGAATCAGATTCTCATGCTGGAAATGAATTTAAAAATAAAACTGTTTACAACAGAGCTAACACGTAGGCTGAAGATGACCTTGGTAATAGCCAATCGCTTTCACTCGATGTTTACAAAAATTTTAAACCAAGGTGAGCCAAAAATAGTGCTTAAGTCATACCTTGCATTCTAATCAGACTGAATATTTTTTCAAAACTATCAAATCCTGTGAAAATAATCATTACAATAAAATGTAATGAAACAAAAAATAAAATAAAAAAGAATTAAAAAACTAACACACAAGTAATTAAATTACATATACGTAACAATATACAGACTACAGCTTATATCCTTCCACCAAGAATCCCAACAAAATAATTGGGTAGATATTCATAGGTGGGTCCACTTCATCTCACAGAGGTACAACATACTATAGCCAAAATAGCAACAATGAACTTACAACAGGTGGAAGAGATTCAATGTTCACTTATCAGCTGATCCTCGACCTAAGCACATTCAGTCATCTATGTTATGCTCATGGATTCACGATGGAATAAAACAATGGGTCATAACACTGTCAATTGTGAAGACTGCACAGTGTGGACTTTCAAGAGACATGATTTCATGCCTCACTCAAATGGCTTTCAGAAGTTCTGTGAGTCATATACAACAGGCTACAACAACAGGCCAGTTAGGTTTTGGATCAAGACAGGATTTTACCTGTTACCCTCCTTTCATTCTCAGTCTCTTGTCAACAAGAATATCTTAGACCTTGTACCCTTTCAAGATTCAGTCAGCTAGGTCTGGACTCTATGCTCAAGTAAGAAGAATGTGTTCCCTCAGAAGAAAGATTTGAATTCATGCAATGGGAATCTTTGGAGCAATCCATCTGCTGGAGTATAAATTCACCACCCAAGTTTTGCTCATTACAGCAGCAGACATCATAGTCCTTGTTTGCTCTATTGGCTCTCATAACAATGATTATATGGTCCAAGTGGAGACCAACCTTGACAGTTTGACCAACTCTCTCAATCAGCAACCATTCGAGTTTGCATCACAAAGGCACTTTGGACTCGCATCAACAATACCTCAGCAAACACTTCTCCAGCAATCACAGTCACTATGGATATGCACACAGGGCTGGGAGGAGCAAGTCTCCTTCCTTTTCAGACTGTCACTAACGTCCATCTTAAGTCGATCCCATGGAGTATGTATCATGTGAAACTGAGGGATGAAAAGGTTATTCTGTTTGTATGAGTTCCCGCTTGCAGAAAAATGACTCTACCAATAAATTAGCCAGCCTAGAATATGTCGAGCTGAAACCTGGATTGTCTGTGAGGACACCACTTTAGAAAATCCCAAACAAGAACACAAAGGTCCAAGTATCTGTTCCACGAATGTTTGAAATAGTCAACACAGTGAAGGTTTTGGGCAGAATAAGAACTCTATTTCCATGTATGTTCACTTGCTGCCAATGACAGGCTTTCAAAAACGGTGTCATTTCAACGATGTGGACATACAAATAATGATCCTGAGATGACCATGCTCCTATGTCACCAACAGTCCCAACCTTTGTCACACTAATCCTGGACCCAAAGGCCACCTAATTGCTGCTTCTGATACATTTGAATGGCCAAATGTATACACATCTAAACTCCTAGGATTCTGAACATGATACAGGAACCAAAAGTCTCAGAGTGTCTCTTCAACCTGATTACTCTACTAAAATAGGGAGTATGGGACCAACCGGGTCAATGTAGAATATCAATGAAATATAATCTTGCTGGTTCACACCAGAGTATTTTATTCCATTGGAGACATCTGGCATTATCTAGACTGGGGGAGGGAGTTCAGAGTCAACATTCTCCAATTTTTATCTAAGAAATCTTTCATTCCAAAGGGATCAACTTTATCTGGTAGGAACTATAGCCATGGCACAACAGGTCATCTTTCCAAGTCATCTGACAGCTTCATAAGACATGGCTTTATGACTTCCACTGGATTTACAGGAGGGAAAATTTTACCTTTTGAAGCTGCTTCCTGACAGATGGAGTCTTCTCCAGTTGGGTTACCTAGAAGCTGTCTCACATACTTTAGGGGACTAAAGATGGCATCTCCAGGGTAAGAGGATGTCTCTCTCTCTACCTCTTATCTATTCTTCTAAGATATTATGATTGGGTGGTGTATTCAGTGAAGAAACTAATCTTTTCTAGTAAAATTTGCTTCTTCACCAATACTTACCAATTATAATGCACATAGACCCTCCCAGCCTACCCACAGATACATCCAAATAGACACTGTGCTTTCGCATCAGTAGTAACTGAGATTTTCATGGGATTTGCACCAATCCATTTGACAAGGGGAGATCACTCTACCCATCCTCCACCTGGGTGGACAGATAACTTTTAGCTTTTAAGCTAAAAGTTTTTAACCTGGAAAGGTTGAATTTGTGAGGTAATAGTTTTCCTAAGGTGTTATGATTGACAAGTATTCGTGAAGAAACCTATTTTACTAGAAAAATTTAGTTTCACAGCACAAGATATGCTATATATGGAGGCTAGTGTGTGTGTGTTTTGGATTTTTAACATATCTTTAATAAAAATTCAGTCCTATTGCTATGATGTCTGTAGTGTGACAGTTTATAGTGATGTTTAGCACTGATGTCCCACCCAGTCACATTATCCTGACACCAGGCCAACCTGTCCTGACACTAACCTCTAATATGACAAGTACCATGCAAGGCAGCTGCTAGTACCATTTTTATAAGTCTTTGATATGACTCGGTCAGGAATCAAACCCAAGACCCTCCTGCATCCAAGGTGGATATTCTAACCACGAGGCCACCGGAGCAGTGGAGGCCAGTGTAACTGGTAAAGGAAGAACCTGGGAAAACCCTGGTAGGAACCAATGACCCATGGGAAGCTACTGGCAGCTTTCTCAGATACCTGCATTGGCCAAACCTGAAACTTGAACTCATGTGGACAGAGGTGAAATAGCAGTGATCGGTAAATGTGAGTGATTTAGACCTCTTGGCCACACAGGGCAACACAGGCTGATTTATGTTTTTAATTAAAAACGACACTCTGGATTGTGTCCCATTAAAGTTCCATGGCAGCCATACTCTTTGTTGCTGTGTAAGTGTGGCTGTAGTTTTCACAGTCATCGAACTGTTGAATATAAGAAGCAAATTCTCTGAACTTTTCTTCTCCACTTCGTATGGTGAGGTCACAAATAATATACAGGTACTGTATGAGCTGATGAGAAGATTATTTCAGTAGTTGACATGAGAAGAGTTTTCCAGTAGTTGACATGAGAAAGGTATTCCAGTAGTTGACATGAGAAGAATATCCAGTAGTCGACATGAGAAGAGTATTCCAGTAGTTGACATCAAAAGATTACTCCATTAGTTGACATGAGAAGAATATCCAGTAGTTTTCATGAGAAGAGTTTTCGAGTAGATGACATGAGTATTCCAGTGATTAACATATGAAGAATATTCAAGTGGTTGACATGAGTAGGGTATTCCAGCATTTGACATGAGAAGAATATCCAGTAGTTGACATGAGAAGAATATCCAGTAGTTGACATGAGAAGAGTATTCCAGTAGTTGACATGAAAATAGTATTCCAGTAGTTGACTTGAGATGAATATTCCAGTAGTTAACATGAGAAAAGTATTCCAGTAGTTGACTGGCATCCTAGGGTGAGTCTGGTACTCATCATTACAGTGGACTAACATCCTAGGGTAAGTCTGATAATCATATTTACAATGGACTAGCATCCTATGGTGAATCTGGTACTGATCATTACAATGGACTGGCATCCTAGTGTGAGCCTGATTTTCATCATTACAATGGACTAGCATCCCAGATGGGAGACGTATTGCAATTTTCATTACCATGGACTGGCATCCCAGGGAGACTCCAAGAAAAGTCTTGTATTAATCATTACTATGGACTGGCATCCCAGGGAGACACCAAGGAAAGTCTTGTACTAATCATTACTATGGACTGGCATCCCAGGGAGACTCCAAGGAAAGTCTTGTACTAATCATTACTATGGACTAACATCCCAGGGAGAGACCAAGGAAAGTCTTGTACTAATCATTACTGTGGACTGGCATCCCAGGGAGACTCCAAGGAAAGTCTTGTACTAATCATTACTATGGACTGGCATCCCAGGGAGAGACCAAGGAAAGTCTTGTACTAGTCATTACTATGGACTAGCATCCCAGGGGGAATCTTTTATTTGCAATTGCAACAGACTGACATCCCAGGGGGAGTCTTGAACTCACCATTACAACAAGCTGTGGTAACTGAGATTGGATCCAGTCTTATGATTACCCACTCTAAAAAGTTTTTCCTTAGGCTCATTCTGAACTTAGCATGTTTCTGGTTGATAGCATTTGAAGTACCTCATAGATTGAAATAAAACTTAATATTTTACATTGAGGAGATTTAAGTCAGGTTTTCACCATTATTTGACAAATTTGTGTGGAGTTTATGACTTTACATACGAAGTAAAGGTAAGCTATTATACTACACAAAGTTTTGGTGTCCATACAGATTCATATGTATACTCTGACTGAATGTCAGCCATTCTTACTGCCTAGATCATAAGCAACAGTTTTGAGTGGGTTTGAAAGCATCTGGCCATAGAACACAATTAATTTTACTATATATTCTCTACATTTGTTTCTCAGTACTGAACTTTCCACTGTGTGACAATCAATACAAATCATATGTTAATCTAAAATACCTTCAAAGATGACTTTACGGTGAAGTTCTTGTCAAGGGTTGACTTGGATTTTTTTGAGAGGCTGAATTGTAAGCAAAACACCATGCAATGGAACACAGATTTCACTTCCGGATCATCACCAAGGCCTTATTACTCACTGTGCACTGTCGCCGAAATATACACAGACAACCACACCATAAGCTCATGTTCTAAAAAATAAACAATTGCCTTTAAATCCTTACCAAGAATGCCTAAATCTAACTCTTGTAACACCACCAAATGGAGACAGGAAAAAATGATCTAAAAATAGACTGGGACTACATTCGTGGGTTCTGAACCGGAATTATTAATTGTGGCCTGATTCCATCTACCCCCCCCCCCCCCACAAGGAGTGGGCTAAGGGAGCTAAATTGGTTCAGACAGGTACATTAGTTGCACATCCTTGGTTAATTTCTTGCATTTAGTTCAGGGTTTTGGCACACAATATAAATACCATTATAGCTGGAATAAGGAAACTTGGTGATTGGTTGCATCATGATTAGTTACTATACCCTCATCACATCAGTCACTGTGACCTATATGTTTGTTTATTTATCAAGCTCAGTTCATGATAGCATCATCAAATTACATGATTACATGTTACTGGTTTAAATATTTTCAGCTCATGTCCAACTAGGTTTATTGTACCCTGTATATATACTCTTTTACCTAGATTAATGAAAGTTGGTGAGAGGATGCGCCTTGATGAGCACTACACCCTCATCACAAATGTAGTTATCTGTGACATATATTTCATGCTTCATTGACTTCAGTTATATTTTTTGTTTGAATCTGATTTCTCATTTTCATGTTAAATCATCAGACTGGATGATTGTATGTCTCTTGGTAATTCTGATGTTCTGTTCTTGCTAGAATCAGGCTAGATTAGTGTATTTATCTAAATACATACCACATAAGAATGTCACAGTGACTTACATTTTAAATGTTACTAACTTTGGTTGAGTTTTTGCATTGGCTCATACCCAAATAGGATTTTAGGACCCAGTAGATATATATTGTTATACTTAGATTCATTAAAGTTGCTGAAGTAATGTATCTTGATGAGTTCTACACTTACACTGCAAAAACATAAGTCACTGTGACATAAATTTCAGGCTCCTCAAAAGTCAACTGTTGTGTTTTAAGTTTATTTCATGAACTCTGTTCATACTAGAATCACATACATATGTCAGTGTAACCCATATTTGATGTTTCACTGCCTTGGTTTCAGTCTCAAGTACTGTTCATGCAAAAATCATTAAACTAGGTAATTGTATCCATCCTGTTAGTACCACACCCTTGCAACAAAAGGTCATTGTGGCCTACATTTAACATTTTACTCACTTATGTTTCATTGTTGTTATTTTTGGGTTTAATGCCATTTCTCAGTGTAAGATAGGCTATATATGGCAGCCAGTATAACTGGTGGAGGATGAACCTGTGAAAACCCCAGTAAGAACCACTTACCAACAGGAAGCTATTGGCATCCTTCTCACATAGCCACATTGGCTGACCCTGAGACTTGAAGCCATGTGGACAGAGGTGATATGGCAGTGGTCAGCAGAGGTGAGCACTTTGAACCACTTGGGGTCCTGGCTTATATTTTGTGTTAGTTTGAGCTCATGACCACATTGGTGTTCTGTTTACTGTATAATACTGCTATAAATGGAATCGTGGTACATGGCAAGAGGGTGCATCTTGATGAGTACTACATCCTAATTTTGAAAGTAGGTTACTGTGACCTATATTTCAAATTTCAGTGACTTTGGTTCAGTTTTACATTTGACATTTGTATTGTTATTGTTGTACTCCTTAAAGAAGGTGATTTGATACATACCTCTTAGTACAACATCCATATCAAAAAGACCACTGTGATCTATATTTCACATTTTGCAGCTTTGGTTAGGTTCTTGCCCAAGACCACATAGCTGTTTGGTATGCTCGGTGCATACTATCCTCATAAAATGATGAAACTTGGGAATGCATCTGCATGAACACTACTCATTTCAGTAAGAGTTCAGTATCAACCATATTTTTAAGCTTTGCTGCCTTAGGTTAAATTTTATGTTTGATATTCATTTTCTCAGTATTGTTCATGATGTAATCATGAAATTGATAATGTTGTGCATCACTGTTACTAGCACACTCTTACAACAAAAGAAGCTCATAGTGACCTATATTTCATCCCTGATTATTGTCATATTTGCATGGGAATTCATGGCATATAAACATATTTCTAGTCTGGGTAAGATCGTTGGAGAAGATGCATAGTCTGACACAAGTGTCAGATTGCTATACAGTGGTGCCCCGGCTTATGAACCTAATCAGTTCCCAGATGGCATTCATAACCCAGGGTGTTCGTAACCCAGAATGCGTTTTCCCATAGGGTCCCATTGTTAAATTTTTAATCCATTCCCGAGCTGAAAAAAAATCGCCGAAAATCGCTGCTACATTAAAAAAAGGTGAAAAAACACAACGCATACATAGCAATAAAACACACAAACACACTCAAATCCCACAAAAACAACACAAACATGACACAAAAATAAACACAAGAACACCACAGACTCCTTTTTTCACCCTTTTTTCACTCTATTTGAGTAGAGGCAGCTATATGCAAGCTTGCGTGTTCGAAATATTGCACGCAAGCGAATGGTGGTTCGGTTCATAACCCGAGTCACTGTTCATAACCTGAGTCATTGTTTTGGCCGGCCGGGCGTTCGTAACCCGAATCATTCATAAGCCAGGGCCCCACTGTAATCTAACAAAAGGCTTGTAGAGGTTAGGTAACATCAGTTATGTATCTTCATGGAAATCAAAGAAGCTGAACCTCGACAATACTAAGAACAAGTTATTGGTTGATTTTTAATGGCATTGCAGCACATCATTGGCTATATCTTGCCAAGCAAATAAGAGTGAAGTGCTTTTCCCAAGGACACACCAAGGCAGCGGGTCTAGGACATTTGCTCCCCGACATATCCCCCCCGGACATTTTCCCCCTGGACTCCCCCCCCCCATCAAATAGGATATTTCACCCCCAGTAATTCCCCCCCCCATTATCTTTTATTGGGGGAGAAATTAAACTTAATTCATTTAATATGAGTAATTCAGGGATCGTCCTGGGCTTCGCCAATGTCGCAAATTGCAATTTTTTTCCCTTATTGGCGACAAAATATATCATCTGGCGATATTTAATTTGTACATACAATCATGGATCTGGAGTGGAGAAATTCAAAGGAATCACGAAAGGAAGCCACAAACATCATAATCCGCTTATGTTGACATCTGGCCTGAGTACTGTATGCTGTGATACACTCAATCATGCTACTGGACTATACCTACAATCGACCAACCTACAAACATAATGGGGGGGAAAGACTGGGGGGAAAAAAAATCCTATTTGATGGGGGGGGAAAAGTCCAGGGTGAAAATGTCCAGGGGGGAGATGTCCTGATCCCCAAGGCAGCAGACCCAGGATGTTCTGGGCCGGTATTGAACCCATGATCCTTGAGGACAGGGCCGTAGATAGCGATCACAGGCCCTGGGGTAAGAAATACCCGGGCCTCTCCTAGTTCTTGTTCAAACACAATTTTTCTTTTATAAAATTAAAAAGTGTTGTTTGGCCCAGGCCCCCTTACAGGCCAGGGCCCCAGGGATATATCCTTGGTTGCCCCCCCACCTTGTTGGCCCTGCTTGGGGATTATGAGTCAGACACTCTACCAGCATAGCTACCACACCATTCATGGATAACTGGATATGCCCCAACTTCTAATTTCTTGCAGAAAGTTTTATTGTCTTTAAATTTAAGCATTGATGGCAGTGGAAAGAATATGGATGGATCAAATTAATATCATTTTTGCAAGAGTTAGAGGGAGGAGGATGGGGTGTCTGTTTTTTCTTAAAAAAGATGTTAACGACCATTAAATCATCAGTTTAGCTGTGCATATACAATAATGTCAATTGTTTTGTCATTTTCTGCATATATATATATATATATATATATATATATATATATATATATATAATTGCAGTCAAGTCAGAACTTAAGAAATGATGTGGTTTTTTAAAAACTATATAAGAATGATATTTGTTCTATCTCTTCAGGGATCACTGTTTAGTTTCGCAAAACAGGACAGCATCAGTGGTTTGAAGGAGTGGAGGAAAGCATCAGCTGAATGGATGAACTTTGGTGTTAAGCATTTTAAAGTTTTCTTACCACCAAGTGAAAAATACATTACTGATCCAGAGGACATTTACCATATTGTCAAATATGAAAAGAGCTTCACAGACATGGTGAAGCCAATTTCAAATAACCGATATTACCCACCACGCCTGGAGGAGGATCAGCATATACTACAAAGGCTGCTGAACATGTTTCACCCACGTCCATTCCTCATTAACAGGTTTGCACCACAGGGTGCCGTTGCATGTGTACGAGCTTACAACCAAGACTATATTGATATTGTATTCAGGTAAAATATAAATAATATTAATGATATATAGTGTGACACTTACCCAGAATACATGGGTCAGTTTAGCCACTGGCCCATGGCATGTGGGTATTAATATGGGCCAGTTAATACTGTCAGCCACAGGCCCATGGGCCCAGCAGAATTTCCCAATAATCATTTTTTAGTTGATTGGGAGGGTCAGTTTGATTTTCTGCAGGGCCAATTGATTTCCATGTGAGTTGTTCCTGCTGGCCAGTGGAAAAATTTGTGTTAAGTTGACTATTAAAATAAGCAATAGGTTATTTATAGAGTAGTATGTATTTGACTATTTAAAAACCAGCACAGGGTATATATAGAGTATTCGACTATAAAAATTAGTACAGGGTATATATATATAGAGTATTTGACTATACAAATTAGTACAGGGTATATATCGGGTTTGTATTTGACTGTAAAAATTAGTACAGGGGATATATAGAGTAGTTGACTATAAAAATTAGTACAGGGTAAATAGATTATTTGACTATAAAAATTAGTACAGGGTATATGTAGAGTGTGTATTTGATTGTAAAAATTAGTACAGGGTATATATAGAGTCTTTGATTATAAAAATTAGTACAGGGTGAATATAGAGTATTTGACTATAAAAATTAGTACAGGGTAAATATAGAGTCTTTGACTAAAAATTAGTACAGGGTGAATATAGAGTATTTGACTATAGAAATTAGTACAGGGTAAATATAGAGTCTTTGACTATAAAAATTAGTACAGGGTAAATATAGAGTATTTGAATCTAAAAATTAGTACAGGCTATATATAGAGTATTTGACTATAGAAATTAGTACATGGTAAATATAGTCTTGACCGTAAAAATTAGTACAGGGTAAATATAGAGTATTTGACTAAAAATTAGTACAGGGTATGTGTATAGAGTATTTGACTGTAAAAATTAGTACAGGGTGTATATACTGTATTTGACTATAAAAATTGGTACAGGGTTTGTATATATATATATATATATATATAGTGTATTTGTAAAAATTAGTACAGGGTATATATAGAGTATTTGACCATAAAAATTAGTACATGGTATACATAGAATATTTGACTACAAAGATTAATACAGGGTATATATAGAGTATTTGACTATAAAAATTAGTACAGGGTATATATAGAGTATTTGACTATAAAAATTAGTACAGGGTATATATAGAGTATTTGACTAAAAATTAGTACAAGGTATATGTCTATATATATATATATATATATATATATATATATATATATATATATATATATATATATATATATATATATATATATATATATTTATATATATATTTATATAGTGTGTGTGTATGTGTGTGTGTGTGTGTGTATTTGACTGTAAAAATTAGTACAGGGTAGATATAGAGAATTTGACTCAAAAATTAATGCAGGGTACATACATAGTGTGTATTTGACTGTAAAAAATAGCACAGAGTATATATAGAGTAGTATGCATTTGAGTATATAAAATTTAACACAGAGGATATCAGAGAAGTACGTATTTGTATTATGACCTCTTTATTGTGATACATATGATTGTCACATCAGAGATAGTATGCAGCCCAAATTCAGGATCTATTTTAAAACTGAAAATTGGTGGTTGGAGTCTAAATATAGAAGGGATTTAATATATACATAATTGAAGTGTTTGGTACAGTGTTTGAATAACAGATACATATATGAAGTGTTTGGTACAGTGTTTGAATAGCAAATATAACTGAAGTGTTTGGTACAGTGCTTGAATAATAAATACATAATTGAAGTGTTTGATATGGTGTTTGAATGGCAAATACAGTGTTTGAATAACAAATACATAATGGAAGTGTTTGGTATGGTGTTTGAATGACAAATACAGTGTTTGAATGACAAATACAGTGTTTGAATAACAGATACATAGTTTAAGTTTTTGGTACAGTGTTTGAATAACAAATACAGTGTTTAAATAACAGATACATAATTGAAGTTTTTGGTACAGTGTTTGAATAACAAATACATATAACTGAAGTGTTTGGTACAGTGCTTGAATAACAGATACATAATTAAAGTGTTTGGTACAGTGTTTGAATAACAAATACATAATTGAAGTGTTTGGTATGGTGTTTGAATGGCAAATACAGTGTTTGAATAACAGATACGTAGTTGAAGTTTTTGGTACAGTGTTTGAATAACAAATACATGATTAAAGTGTTTGGTACAGTGTTTGAATAACAAATACATAATTGAAGTTTTTGGTACAGTGTTTAAATAACAAATACAGTGTTTGAATAACAGATACATAATTGAAGTTTTTGGTACAGTGTTTGAATAACAAATACATAATTGAAGTGTTTGGTACAGTGTTTGAATAACAGATACATAATTGAAGTGTTTGGTCAGTGTTTGAATAACAAATATATATAATTGATGTGTTTGGTACATTGTTGAATGGGATGGATATTAAGTACTTGAAAATCTTATTCTAACATTAATTCCATCCAATCTGGTTAACAAATGAAGAACCTGGTTAACAAATGAAACCTGTAATTGAAATCACTGCCTTCATTTTATTGGAAATGTTAAATTTCTTTTTATAGAAATTATCATAATCAGTTTGAAGTTAATTGCCAAATAAACATACATTATGCAGATTGCAACATACTCGTGTATGATTTATATTGACTGGATATTGTGGTGGATCTAGATGTGACTGATTACTTGGCCTAATCTTACAGCCATTGAAATAACATGATCACTTATACCTTATTTTTATGTCCCTGCCATAAATATTGATGGGTACAAAATGCGTTAAAATACAGATTTAAGCATCTTGTTGTGTGAAGCTTTTGATGAAATGCTTTGAAAATTTGTAGAAGCTATTGATATGAGGTCAGCAGGGGTCACGGTACCAGGCGAAGTGGGCGACTAAGTCACCTAGAAAATGTAAACTTTGCTTTCTTCTGTTAGGAAGCAAAAACGACTTTGCCCTGTGATTTTTTTTAAAGAGGAATATTGATTGACCATACATTTTGAGATGCCCCCTTGCCTTAGCCAGGTTATTTTTAGTGTTGTGTTCTAGCGAAATGTATTCATCAAGCCATCATTAGCTAGGCCTAGTTTTGATATCAGTTACGCTGACAAACAAACTCTTGCACGTTCACAGGCAATGTGTTTTTATAGCTAATTGACCATTAACCCTTTCCCGAGTAAGTTACCAACTATCATTGTCCGATTTCCACATGTTATCCCTTGCTAATAAAAACATACAAACTTGTGTTTCAAAATTTTAACATTAGTTTGTAAAGAGCAATTTGTGCTTTAAGAACAGAATCAGTGATCTGGATATTTTGACAGCCATTTGTACACTATTTCATCATAAAATTAGTTTGAAACTTTAAGTGAACCAGTAACGGGAAAATCCCTAATGGCGGACATCACTGTCTGGGAAGTAACAGTTTATTTAATTGTCAGACGTTTTCGTAAATCATCAGGCAAATATATTCAGAAAAATATTCAGTTCACAGAAAGCAAAGCATAGGTATTGTATTATTTAAGATTTAACTTTAAAATGCAATTATGTCAGTCAGAAACATATGGGGCAATGCTGTGTTGTTGAATTCGCGAGATGCGTTGTAAGGTCAGAGTTGTTATCAGACTTGACTCATATTTGCAAAAATACGGAAAAAAGCAGTGAAGCAGATACTATTTAACCAATGCCTAAAATTACTACAAGTAAATTACGAAACCCATCCTTCGACAAATAGATGCACTCACATGTCTGTGTTGATTCGGTTGGTTGTTGTTGTTGTTGTTGTGGGGCTAAACGCCATTTTTCAGCACACGATAGGCTATACATGGCGGCCAGTATTAATGGTGGAGGAAGAAACCGGGAAATCCCCGGAAAGAACCACCGACCCACGAGAAGCTACTGGCAAGCTTTCTCACATATCCACATTCGCCGAATCCTAGACTCGAACCCACGCAGACAGAGGTGAGATGGCAGTGATCCGTAATGGAAAGCGCTTTAGACCACTCGGCCACTCGGGGCCCCTGATTCGGTTGGAAAGAAGGGTTTAATTCATATACCAACTATAAAGGAGCCATGTCTGTAATTTTATGCATTTTAGTGTGTTAATTATGAATAGTTACGGTAATGTTTTATCTGCAACAAAGAAATTAGGACAAACAGTATGATCTGAAGACACATGTGCATTTGCCCTCATGTACATGGTACAGGGGTTGTTTTAAATGCATTTAGAAATCTTTGAAAGTGCCATTATTGTGAATTTTCAGAAAGTATATATAAAAAAAATATAAAAAATTGATTAAGGGTAGTTGATTAAAAATTTTTACCAACTTAATGTAATCTGGTTACTTGGTTAAAATTTGTTATAATGTAGCCTCTATTATTCAAGAGTCATATGGACAAAATAACTCAGAAAATTTCTACTTGAAAGTAAAGTATTGCTTAAATCCAATGTTAAATGCAAATATGAAAATACTGGGAAATAGAGGGCATAATTCAAATAAGAGAACACACACACACACACACACATGGTGTTTCTTGCTTCACATCCACTTCTCTTTGTTGAGCTCTCACTTCTCCCTGTTCTGTCCAAAAGGAGAAGTCTCTTCTCCCTAAAATTCAAGAATTCAAGTCTAACTTGACCCCTGGTCAGCATGTGATATTTTACCAGGGTTATTCTACCATTTTTGTTAAAAGTGTATACTATAAATGATATCACTTTTGTGTGCATCTAGTTCACAGCTTTTGGTCAATTTCCCAGAAACTGGCAGACATTATAGACATCAGTTGTACCTGTTCTGTCATTGAACTCTGAGTTTTTTCTCATTATGCCTCTTTTTTATCTATTGTATGTGTTCTTTTGCATGCTCATGCATGAATACATTTTGCAGGAGTTATAATCCCCAGACTTTTGGAGGGATATCGTGATACTCTCTATTCATTCATCTGTCCTAAACTGCTGGAAATTCAACTAATTGCCACATAGTTTGACTGTGTATTAACCATCAGTAAGAGTGGTATGGTTATGAAGCCTCTGCCCTGGTGTTTCTGTGGCGAGTTCAGATGTCAAATATACAGTTGGTTAGAGTGACATTTTATAATTTTTTATCAGACTTTAAACATGAACTTACAGTATGATGTAATATGTTTTGAATTATAACCCCTGGATCAGAGTTTCACAGTATGATGTAATAGGTTTTGGATTATAACCCCTGGATCAGAGTTTCACAGTATGATGTAATAGGTTTTGGATTATAACCCCTGGGTCAGAGTTTCACAGTATGATGTAATAGGTTTTGGATTATATTCCCTGGGTCAGAGTTTCACAGTATGATGTAATAGGTTTTGGATTATAACCCCTGGATCAGAGTTTCCCAGTATGATGTAATAGGTTTTGGGTTATAACCCCTTGGTCAGAGTTTCACAGTATGATGTAATAGGTTTAGGCTTATATCCCCTGGGTCTGAGTTTCACAATATGATGTAATAGGTTTAGCCTTGGGTCAGAGTTTCACAGTATGATGTAATAGGTTTTGGCTTATAACCCCTGGGTCAGAGTTTCATAGTATGATGTAATAGGTTTTGGCTTATATCCCCTGGGTCAGAGTTTCACAGTATGATGTAATAGGTTTAGCCTTGGGTCAGAGTTTCACAGTATGATGTAATAGGTTTTGGCTTATAACCCCTGGGTCAGAGTTTCATAGTATGATGTAATAGGTTTAGGCTTATAACCCCTGGATCAGAGTTTCACAGTATGATGTAATAGGTTTAGGCTTATAACCCCTGGGTCAGAGTTTCACAGTATGATGCAATAGGTTTGGGTTATAACCCCTGGGTCAGAATTTTTGGGATGGATGGGAATTATGTAATAAAAAGCATGGGAGTTTGCCACTGAGAGAGAAAAGAGCTCTAGTTGCTCTTTTCTACAGCACTTGCAAAATTCATTACAGGCATTTAGTTCCAAATATTCATTAAAGGCATTTAGTTTCCAAATATTCATTACAGGCATTTAGTTTCCAAATATTCATTACAGGTATTTAGTTTCCAAATATTGATCTGTTTCAGACTACATGCAGAATTTCAGCTAAATGAGCCTCCTCGTTACCCATTCTGGTTCACTCCAGCACAGTTCACAGGGAACCTCATCATCTCACGGGACTACACAAAAATTCTATACTTCAATATGTATGTTCCAAATGACAGAAAACTCAATGTTGGTAAGGATTTGAATTGTTAAAACTTCATGCTGGTTGAGTTTCAACCAATTCACTTGTTTTCTCTTAGCTTTTAAAGTTTCAGAAGCCTGCATTGTTTATGTTTTTGTTTTGTTAATTTGGATTGTAGTTATTTTTTTTTAGCCCTTCCGGTCATAGACCAGCTTATGAGATGGTCTGTCATCCATTGTTCAACGTCTTTTGTCCATCTATCTGTTAGCACAACTTTGTTACCGCTATACATGAGCTGCTTTGAGGATTGCTGTGAAACTTGGTACATAGATTCATCCCATCATCTAGTTCATCCTAAATAAAAATTATACCACTCACACATCCAAAATTGTAAACATTGTTCCTGCATGGCTGTCTTGAAAATTATGCTGTCACTTATCCCATAGAATTGACTGTGATTTCAGTATAAGGATCTCACCGTTGTACCTAAATGAAAATAGTACTGTTCTGACATCTAATATAGCTGCCACTATCATCCATCCATCCATTAGCACAGGTTTGTTGGATTACATAGAGGATTTCCATGAAACTTTACACACACAATCATCCTATAGTGTAATTGCTCTTAAATTAAATTGGTGCCAATCAGACAGCCAATATGTCTGCCCCAGTAGCCATCTTGAAAATCTTGCCATTGCTACTTATCCTGACATGGAGTTTTCGCCAGAAGACTTCTGATGTCTAGTTGGTCCTAAATAAATAGGGGCCTCAGGTGGCAGAGTGATCTGAAGCATTGGCCTTTACAGACTACACACATCTCACCTCTGACCATGTGAGTTCAAGTCTCAGCTTGACCAATGTGGGTATATGAAAAAGCTTGCCAGAGGCTACCCATGGCCCTGTGGATCTTTCTTTGGTCTTCCCTGGTTCTTCCTCCACCAAATATACTGGCTGTGATATATAGCATTCATGTACTGCAAAATGCCGTTAAATCCCACAAAACCAAACTGAAATGAAAATGGTGCTAATTTGACCTCCTATATTGCTGCTGCAATGGCCAGCTTGAAAATCTTTTGATGGCTACTTCTCCTAGATGGCTGGTCATATCAACATGATTCTTTCACCAGAAGTCTTCTTATGATATTTAGTTGGTCCTAAAAGGAAATGGTGTAAATCTGATATTGAATATGGTCACCATGGCAGCGTTCTTGAAAATTTTATTACTGTTACTTCTCTAAAATGGAAAGTCACATCAACATGGTGTTTTCACCAGAAGACTTCTTATAATATCTTGTTGAAACTAAATTAAAATGGTGTTGATCTGATGTCCAGTGTTATTGCTACATCTCTTCATTGGAAAGCCATTTGGACATGGGGTTTTCATCAGAAGACTTCTTATGATGTCTAGTTGGCTGCACTCAAAATTTATTTAAACTGACCCTCAATATGGCGACTATGGAAGCCATCTTGAAAATATTGCTTTTAATATCAGTACATGTAGTATATAACCTGTTGCTGTTGCATAGCTGGTTTTTTTACAGATGCAAAATACCCCAACCACAAGATGAGAACTCATCCTCCCATAGCGTGAACCAGAAGGTTTTGGAATACCTTAATGCCTCTGGTCCAACCCAGATACCTTGCCCATGTGTAATGTCTTTCATTCTTTTTCTGGTCACAGACATTACTGCCGTCTGAATTTTCACCGTAGAGAAATTGCTTTTACTTGATATGTAACAGTGATTTCATTTTATTCTGCATGTGCATCATATTTATCAATGTGGAATTACCCTTAATCAGAAAAATTTTTCTGTTTTAATTGTGCTCTGTCTCAAGTTGTTCACAATTTTTCTGGTTACATTAGGTTTAACGTTGCAATAAGGTTCTTACACCACAGGAATGTTAACATAACTACTGTTGTTGAGAATTAATTTCTAGCTTGTTTGGGTATTTAGTAAATATTCCCACTCCTTTCCTAATTTGATTTGTGAACTGATTTTGATTCTGTTTATTGTTTATTACAGTAACAAATCATAATTCACATTTTCTTTTAACGTGACTCAAAAAGCAGGTCACAAAATAAGTTTTTCTCTTTATGTTGTGTGTTGAGTTATTGATCACCTGTTCATTCTAGGAATTAGTGTCTAGTAGTATTCCTTATTTTTATTTGCAATCTTACCAAATTGCATTTTTGCTAATTTAATTGTCTCTAGTTCTTGAATAAGCCTGGTTGCCATCATTTTTTAAAATTATCTTTGGTATTATTTGGTTGTTTTATTCAGTGAAACTCCTCAAAACTGAAACCTCAATATACCAGAATCCCCTCAAGGACAAAAAAAAAATCATTGTGTCCCAAATTTTCATTCTTTAACTCTTTACCTTCTGCTAATGCATATATGCGATGCTAAAAATAACCTTGTATCCCCAGAGACGCATATACAAGCTGCTAATAATACTCTTTCTGGCCCTGTTGGCTCATACATGTGTTTCCAGCCAATGAAAATAGTCCTTGCATAAAATGATGAAAGTGTTCTGTTAATAGTTTTACAGCATATAAGCAGGAATTTCCTTTGAAAACGAGGTCAGTTGTCAAAGTGAAACAAAATGGCAACATTCATGTATTTCAATGATGATTCAGATGAAAGTTTTGAAGGATTTGAAAGTGATGACATTGCAAATGACATTGCCTTTAATGATCAGATTCAAGATGAAGGATCGGACATTAGTATAAGCCCTGTTTCGACACCTTACATTTCAGATTTATCTGAATCTGAGGATGAAATGCGCAACAATCTTGTCTGGTTAGAACACGTGGGGCCAGTACAAGTGGTTGACTTTACAGTAGATTCAGGGCCAACATTTAATTTAGATGAAAAGGGAGATTTCTTTTTACAGTTTTTTCCCGAAGAAATATTCCAGTTGTGCAAAGAGTGGTGAAAAAAGTAGTCTAACATACATTATAAACACAACAGATATCTTGAGGTATATTTTTTTTTTATGAATGTGTGAACATAAACATTGATTCAGAGGATTATATGTAGTTGGTGGTGGAAATGAGGGGCACAAAACTTTGGTAAATGTTTAAAAGTTTAGTTTTCATTAAATGTGCATGGAACAAGATTGATATAGAACATGTAGACAGCATGTGCACTAACTCAAGAGGTTCTCACTCAGGCAGTCATTATGATGCTCTGGCATTCAGCCTACAAACAGCAGCTAGAAGGCAGGCTGCTTATCAGGCTTAGTAGGCAGGGCAGTAAGTACTTGCAGAAGGTAAAGAGTTAATGTCATCATTTTTTTTCCAGTAAACTCAAACCTCTCAACTCTGAATACAAAAACAAATTGTGATTGCAACTTTTACAATTAAAAAAACTCCCATTTAACTGAAACTCATTTGAAACTTCGAAATATATTTTAGCTGCTAAATTCCTGACACCTGGTGGAACAGATTAATTATGGTTAACAGGTGCTGTAGTTGTCAGATCTGCAAGACAAAGACCTGGAAAATGTCCCAAGAGCATGCAAAGTTACGACAATACTTGTCTCACCTGCTGACATGGATTAGGGCTGACAATAGGCTAATGTGAAGTCTTTACACTATACAAAAGAGCCAGCTTGTAAGGTAAATTATTAATAACTGAATCCTTGTTGGTAAGCCATTTAAGAAAGACTGTGTTTATCTGCTGATTATCTAATTGTGATTGATGCTATTCATATGTGTCATGATCAATAGAACATTGTTTGTTTTTTAAGTAAATACCAGGACAGGCCTCATTTTTGATGCTTTGCCGATGGAGACGGACAAAGCAGTACTATAAGTACATTGAGGATGATGATGAGGATGATATATATTCCCTTGGCTATACTGGCTTTTGAATTATGACTGGACATTGACCCTGAGTGCCTATGTAATATTGACAATGATGTTCCTATTGAGGATAATGCTGATGACTGGGAAGCTGAATTTGTGTGATGGTTTTGTGAAAGCAGTCATGCCAATGATGAAGCAGTGAATATGATGACGAGAATATATGTTCTGAGCCACCTGGCAGTGTTATGACATACCGTGAAGTTTTAGATCTTACAAAGAGATTAAAAAACTTTGCTATTGCTAAGGATGACCGTTATTTGGCTACAGTACAAGAAATGGAGTCATTAACACATTAGTTAAAGAATGATGTAAGAAACAACAGATAAATTAATATTCCATATCTTCTTCAAGCCAGGTTCTTGAACTGTGAACATTATGGATTATACAGAACATTTAAACATTGTGGAGTATCATTCATAATTCCAATTGACTTTTAGCAAGTTATTAAAGAACTGTATCTCACTCCTCAGATATTTCTTGTGATTAAGACTTAATTTCTATGAGGAGTAACCGTATTCATGTGACAGGATACTATTTTTGGTAGGAATGTATATTGTTCAGCTAATTCTTCATTAAATGCAAGTATTTAAAATAAAATTAAAAAATAACAGCTTTCTTAATTTTGTGCACTTTTCCAAACGCAGACATTGTGCTTTCATCATTGCTCTCTCGTTCTCTTGTCACATAAGTGCTCAGAAAGAGACCTTTTTCTCTCTACATCTGCAAAAAGCTCAGTAAACCAAAAACTTATCAAAACCAAACCAACAGAAAGGCCTCCTGGGACACCCACCCCACTTGCCTATCTTGTTCAGGTTGCAAGAAGACAGATTGTTGCCCATTTACCACTAATGTAGGTCCATCTCAAGGGAGGTAATAAACATGTAAAGAGTGAGTTGCACCCTCACATGATGGAGGAGAAGCACCCAGCTGCTCATTCTGTGAGGGAAGAGAGCAAGTCATGCCTTTCAGTAAGGAACGAGCAGCACCTCATTTTTCCACTAGGACAGTGTTGTGCTA
Organism: Megalonaias nervosa; assembly: GCA_016617855.1. Lineage (NCBI taxonomy): Eukaryota > Metazoa > Mollusca > Bivalvia > Unionida > Unionidae > Megalonaias > Megalonaias nervosa. The sequence goes on from JAECUM010004573.1 coordinate 136,358, forward strand.
TCCCTTTAAGTGGCAAGCAGCAACCTGTTCCATTGAGAAGGGCAGAGAGTGAGTTGTGCTCTCCCCCTGTGAGATATGAGCAGTGCCCTCTACTGATCCACAGCTGAAAGAGCAGCACTGTTTCAGTCCCCATAGTCTGTTGTTGGTGATGGGATCAAGCCATCTGGTATTGGGAGAGTGTTGATTAAAATCTATCAGATCCAGGGAATTGTCTTCCTCTAGAGTCACCTGACCTGTAATTGACTGGTGACTGGTCACCAATGGTATGGGGATAGGATCAAGACCACCCACCTTCCAGACTGCTGTTTCATACCACTCAGAATTGGGAATTGGCATAGAGATGCCAGACAATGGGGATTAGATCAGCACACCATTTTCTATTAATCCCTCTAAATCCATACAGGATGTGGGACCCTCCATCACAAGAATTGTTTGGCTCCTTCCATGCATGCAGCCTTGGACTTCAGGACCATGGCCACATGGTAAGAGAGATTGAAGCTGTGGGCCATGGACCTACATCTTCCTGTTTTGAAGTTGTGTCAAAATTGATGGAGTGGGATGGGCCTTCTTCACCAAATGCTCCAGGAGGGTAGAGAGTCACTCTCACTTACCTGTTGAGCATATTACTAGGGATGGTCTGTTAGTTCCACATCAGGAGTTAAGAGGCCAGGTCCGTCTTATCCCCAAGTCTCCCTTGCAACAGAGAGATGTTGGTCACATAGTCCTGCCTTCCAGGAGTGAGAGCAAGATGAGATGTCCTTTCAATTCTTACTGATTTGCATGAGTTTCATACAGAACACAACACCCCCTTCCTCCTACCTTTTGACAAAGTGTAAGCAGGGTTTACCAACTTTTGCCTTTGATCTGTGTCCAAGCCTTCAGGCTTTGGGGACACTGAAATTCTTTCCAGCTTGGAGAATCATTCTAGGGCTAACTCTCAACCAGATCTCTTTTTGCTTCATCCCTCAGTTACAATTAAGGGGGTGCTCTACAGTTAAAATGAACTTTTGAGACAGTGACAGATGTAAGGTAAAGTTGTTTGCATTTGCAACATGCACATTGGAGAGAATGTTGGCATACATCTGTTACTTTCATGTACTCTGGCTGAACTTTCTTTGGATATTGTACTTGTGGAAATTGTACATGATATAAGCACACACCTAACCAAAATGACTGCTGACATCTGCTCAAAAAATCAGTCTGATTTAGTCTAAAGTACACTATCTTTAGCAGTTATTAAAATATGGAAAATTAATTTTGCCTGACTAGACAATACCAGCTTCTGAAGGTGTAATGAATGAATTGCCAAATACATAAAATGTAATAAAAGTTATTTAGCATTTGTTTTTTACAATTTACTTTTGAAGTCCAGGAAGTGAAAATGACCAAGTGGAGCTAGCAGTTTTTTCACAGGTGCACATCTGAAGTAAGGCCAAGCTGTCTACTCCATAACCCATATTACACCCATCAATCATACACCAAAATAACAACAATTAAAACTTCTTTTAACAATACCTAAGATATACAAAGTCTTTTTTAAATCGCCAGTGTAACCAGTGAACCCTCCCACTTTGGATGCCAAAGCAGTACAGGTGGATATTTACATGGGGAACTTTGTTTGACTTACAGTTAAAACACTGGGAACTTTAGACTTAAAGGCTAGGTCACTACTAATTGTAGCCTCACATGTCAGACTCTTTTCAGCAGCCTTGTTCTTCCTGCTGAGGGAAGAATCTCTGTCACTAAGTGCCGTTCCTCAGTTGTTGGAAGCAGTGGCAAAAACATTTTGGCATGTGTTATCCTTGTCCACTGCCTTCTCAGCAGACCTACTCCACCTCAGCAATGATGTTGCTCTTGAAGCATCCAAGGTTTTAATAGGGCACACTAAGAACCTTCTGAGGGCTGCTCCCCTGAAGGCAGAGACTCTCTTCAAAGGGTTCATTCCCAACATGGCTTCTCGGGATCCAAGAGACCAGCAACACTGATCCTTTGCATCCTCTCCTAGCCCATTGAAACAGGCCAAGAAATCATCCTGATTGGTCACAGGGTCTGTGGGCAAAGTTCTTTAAAGTCCCTCAGTCCCAGTCATATCAACATTTACATTTCAGAGCTCCCCCGTAGCAGTCAGGCCCCAGAAGGGTTTGCCACAAAGGCCCAAGGAGGAATTTGTGGGCCCTCTAATGACAAGAGTGGACAGCCCAAGGGACTCACTCCCTCTCCTGCAATGTGTGCCTCTTTTGTTGTTTCCCATTGTGCCAGGCTAAATCTTTTTTCAGAAGCAGAGTCTGATATAATGGTTGATAGCTGTGTCCATTCTGTCATGAAAGGTTGATACTGGATTCAGATTTGGGACCTCCCTCCTTTAGTAAGGTCCCCCTTATTCTTCCACCATGTGTATCTGTGATTAAAGGACAAGGTGCACTCTCTTCATCAGAAGGGTGTAGTAGGAGGAACCTGTCAAGATGGAAACTACAGCCTGTCAGAATGCCAAATGACCCAGTGACTGGGCAGTTTCCATCAATCTTCAGGATGCTTGCCTTCACATCCCTATCTTTCCAGCACACAAGATGTACCTCTCATTTTGCTTGGAAGAGGAGGTCTTCCATTTTTGAGTTCTACCATTCACCAAAGCCTCCACACCCAAAGCATTTACCAGGGTCATAGGAGTACTTCAGGCAGTATTCTCAATTTTCAAAAGGCCTGGCCATTGGGATGGACTTTCACTTAGCAGACCTGAACTGGTATTTCAAACTGCAAAGACTAGAATCTCACTCACTAATGTCAAGATGGAATATCTCTTGTGTCTTTTGGTCCCAAACCAAAACCCCCTATGGACTGTTGGATGAAGCTTATTTTTTGAGCCTTTACCTGAAGACTGTTGTCTTGCTGTCATTAACATCTGTGAGACAAAGGAGTGAGCTTTATGCCCTGTCCATAGCCCAGGCTTTATTACATTCAGTGGAAATTATGAGTTGATTTCTCTTCTTGCCAACCAGGTCTTTGAGCAAAAAACCCGCTTCGTTTGGTTGCTCCACTCTGATAGAGATCCCCAGTCTCAGACATATCCATGCTGGGGATGATCAAGATAGACTCCTGTCCAGTTAGGGCCTTACACTTTTATTTGGCAGCTTCTAAAGGGAGAGGAAGTGGCAGGAAGCATTTTTCCTCCCCCTTAAGGGTTACGCTGTTACTTTAGCTTCTGCCATTTTGAAGTGGATAGCAATAACCATCAAGAGAGTTTATTATTCCTTTACCAAGAGGGATCTTTTATTGATGAAAATTAAAGCTTAGGAGTTTTGAGTCACTGCTGCCTCATGGGCATTTCAAACTCATTCATCCCTGGAGTAGGAGATGAAAGCTGCATTTTAATGATCTCACTACCTTCTCCTTGTACCTATACTTATTGGCTCACCAAAATGAAGGCATTTTTCTTTGCTTCTGATTGTTGTTGCTCCGAAGTGGCCCATATGAAAACAATCCAGCAGTATTCGTCTATTCTACATTGAGGATGAGTTTTCCTTGTGTTTGTTTTTCTTTTGCCAGTTGTGGGATCATCAGCCTCTGACCAAACTGACAAATTTAGCTTCACAACTTCAACGGGTTATGCATTATCAATATTAAAATGTAGTTTTTTTGGAGGTAAAACTAATTCTAATGATGCAATACTTACCTGTTGCTATTGCCAGATTCCTTCCTCACAACCTGTACTGATGTCCCACTAGTTAAGCCATGTTCTGAAAAAGAATGAACAACAGTGTGCATGTGCATGGTGTGTGCAGGTTGGACCAGCGGCATTCTGTAATTCAAGAACAAATTGGTTCACCCAATAGGAGGATGAATTCTCATCATATGTTTGGGGTATTGTCCATTCAGGAATGAACCACCTTTGCAATAGCAACTGGTAAGTATTGCATAATTACAATTAGTTCCCCCCCCACACACACACACATATCTCTACTCCTTCCAAATTAGTAACTGGATCAACTTTTTATGATGCCTAGTTGGTTATAAATGAAAATGGTGCAAATTGTACATCCACAATGGATCCATGATGGCTATCTTGAAAATCTTGCTGTCACTACTCCCCCTGAATGGAACTTATTTGCAAGACAGTTATGAACATTTCGTGAATATACATAATTTCCCTAATAGATGGTTTTTGTACTAATTAAGTTGATGTTGTACCTGACATAAGAATGTGTTTTTTTGTCAGTATAATGGAAGAATTGTTGAATGGGTTTAAGAGCTTTTGTGTGTAAGGCTGAAGAGACTAATTGCTTGTGCTATATTTCAAAACTTCCAGTTTGATTTTATTACAGACATGGAATGGTTGAATGGCCCTAAAGAGTCTGAAAACATGGAAGTGGATATTGGATACATGCCTGAGATGACTTTGAATATAACAGGTGTATCAATCAAATTAGGCTCAGAGAACCAACACATCCGAGATATTCCAATTCCACAAGATCCACGTCTACTACAGAAGGTTAAGGACATAAAATGGTCAAAGGAGATAACTCAGCAGGAAGCACAAAAAAAATTAGAAATTTATTTGTACCCATTTAAAAAGGTATGCTTAGAAAGTGATATGATCAGTATAGGATCTAGCTCAAAGAAACATTATTGAATCCATCCCACTGATTTTTGTTTTGACATGTCAAAATTAATTTTTTCATGTGTATTGAATAAAATTGATAGTCAAAAAACAGAAATGTGTACATGTTTGTGGTGATCCATTAAATGTATATAGTATGTACAAAATGGTTTTGCAGTCATAAAGTTAGTCACTTATTTACCCAATCAATTAACAAGTTATATGATGAAGCAGTATCCTGCATGTGGCAATTGGCATTTGTACTGATATACAGTTTTTATCTCAACTGGCAAACTATGTCTGGTTGATTTATATCAGGATTACTTCTTATATATTTTCAATAAGAATTCACATTCACCAATGTTAATTTTGTTGTGGATATAGAAGAAAAAGGAGAAAGGGCAGAAAAAATAGTTATAGTGGTTCATCAAAAAGTACCAGGATCCTTTTGCAGTCCTTCAAGACCAACTAACATGAATCACCATAATTATAATTTAAAGTACCATGATACTTTTCCAGTACTTCAAGACCAGCTAACAGGAATCACCATGATTATAATTTTAAGTACAATGATACTTTTCCAGTACTTCAAGACCAGCCAACAGGAATCACCATGATTATAATTTTAAGTACAATGATACTTTTCCAGTAGGGGCCCCGAGTGGCCAAGTGGTCTAAAGCGCTCTTCGTTACAGATCACTACCATCTCACCTCTGTCTGCGTGGGTTTGAGTCTAGGATTCGGTGAATGTGGATATGTGAGAAAGCTTGCCAGTAGTTTCTCGTGGGTCGGTGGTTCTTTCCGGGGATTTCCCAGTTTCTTCCTCCACCATTAATACTGGCCGCCATGCATAGCCTATTGTGTGCTGAAAAATGGCGTTAAGCCCCACAACAACAACAACAACTTTTCCAGTACTTCAAGACCAGCTAACAGGAATCACAACAATTATAATTTAAGACTGGTTTGCTTTCAGTAAACTAAGGAAAACCATTCCCATACAAAAATAATGGTAATTGATTGTTAGATAAACAATAAATGAAAACCATTTCCATACAAAAATCATGTTAATTGGTTGTTAGATAAATAATAATGAAAACTATTCCCATACAAAAATCATGTTAATTGGTTGTTAGATAAATAATAATGAAAACCATTCCATTACAAAGATCTTGTTAACTGGTTGTTAAATAAAAATGTGGTTATGAATAACCTACACAGAATTTTATCCTCTTGAGTGTTTTTTGCCACACACACACACATCTGTAAAGACATGTATCAAATCTCATTATCACAACTGGTCTCACCATGTTTGATGGATTACTATGAAAGTTGGTAAATATTATGGCCATCTCCTGAAGATGGCAGCAAATTACTTTGCTCCATTTTGTTGCTCAACAGCAGTGTGACACAATCTGGTTAGCCTAACTAGTCCTGCAGTGTTTAGTGGATTGCTTAATAACAGTGTGTGACACAATCTGGTTAGCCCAACTAGTCCTGCAGTGTTTGATGGATTGCTTAATAACAATGTGTGACACAATCTGGTTAGCACAACTAGTCCTGCAGTGTTTGGTGGATTGCTTAAGAACAGTGTATGACACAATCTGGTTAGCATAACTAGACCTGCAGTGTTTGGTGGATTGCTTAATAGCAGTATGTGACACAATCTGTTTAGCATAACTGGACCTGCAGTGTTTGGTGGATTGCTTAATCACAATGTGTGACACAATCTGGTTAGCACAACTAGTCCTGCAGTGTTTGGTGGATTGCTTAAGAACAGTGTGTGACACAATCTGGTTAGCGTATCTAGACCTGCAGTGTTTGGTGGATTGCTTAATAGCAATGTGTGACACAATCTGTTTAGCATAATTGGACCTGCAGTGTTTGGTGGATTGCTTAATAACAATGTGTGACACAATCTGGTTAGCATAACTAGACCTGCAATGTTTGGTGGATTGCTTAATATCAGTGTGTGACACAATCTGGTTAGCATAACTAGATCTGCAGTGTTTGGTGGATTGCTTAATAACAATGTGTGACACAATGTGGTTAGCATAACTAAACCTGCAATGTTTGGTGGATTGCTTAATAACAATGTGTGACACAATCTGATTATTGTAACTAGACCTGCAATGTTTGGTGGATTGCTTAATAATAGTGTGTGACACAATCTGGTTAGTGTAACTAGACCTGTAATGTTTGGTGGATTGCTGAAAAACAATGTGTGACACAATCTGGTTAGTGCAACTAGACCTGCAGTGTTTGGTGGATTGCTTAATAGCAATGTTTGACACAATATGGTTAGCACAACTAGTCCTGCAGTGTTTGGTGGATTGCTTAATAGCAATGTGTGCCATAATCTGGTTAGCACAAGTAGTCCTGGAATGTTTGGTGGATTGCGTAATAACAGTGTGTGACATAATCTGGTTAGTGCAACTAGTCCTGCAGTGTTTGGTTGATTGCTGTGGAACATTGTAAATGTTATGAAACATTGTATATGTTATGCAACATTGTAAATGTTATGAAACATTGTATATGTTATGAAACATTGTAAATGTTATAGACATTATATGATATGCACAAATCACTTTACTCCTGCAGTTTTTGTTAGAGTTACTGCCCTTTTTATATTTGAGCTTAATGCATTGCATGGCAATATCACTAGAACAACTAGTCCTGCAGTTGTTGATGGATTACAGTGACTGTTGGTAAATATTATGGTCATCACAGGAAGATGCTAATATTGACAGGTCAGTTTTCCCCACAATTGTTTAGGAGTTAGTGCCCATGCAGCTTGCAGCATAAGACAGAATTTCATGAACACAACCTGTTTTGCAGTTATTGCTAATTCTATTAGCCATAGATCAGGAGAGCTTGTGGGATAGCTTTTTGTCCACTGTCATCTATCCAGCCATTCATTAGCACAAGTTTGCCATCTCCTGAACTGCGTGGAGGATTGCCATGAAACTTTACACATACATATTTATTCAATGGATGTAATTAGTCCTGAATAAAAATGGTGCTGCTGAGACATCTATTAAGGCAGTGGCAGCAGTCATCTTGAACTCTTGTCTCTAATACCCCCCCCCCCCACAAATGGATGGTCATATCAGCATGGAGTTTTCATTAAATGTTTCTTATATAATCTAATCCAGTATGGCCACTTCAGCACCATCTTGAAAATCCTGTAGTCTATACTCCTTCCGAACAGAAAGTCATATTGACATCGTGTTTTCACCAGAAAACTTATTATGATGTCTATTTTGTCGCAAATGAAAATTTCCATCATTGCCACCACAGTGATGTTGAAACTTTTGTTATTGCTGCTCCTCCTAAATGGATAGTTAATCTGTATGGAGTTTTCACCAAAAGACTTCTTATTATATCAGATTGATCCTAAATAAATACTAGTGCCTATCTGATTAGTGGCCATCTTAAAAATCTTGTAATTGCCATTCTTCCTAAATGGAAAGTCATATGAAAGTGGTGTTAATCTAATATCCATTAAGGCTGCCAAAGAAGCCATCTTGTAAATCTTGTTATTTCTATTCCTCCTGAATGGAAAGTCAGAATTGACATGGGACAATGGATGTCTTGTTGGTTCTAAATGGAAATAGTGCTGATCTGATGCCCAATATGGCTCCACATCTTGAAAATCTTGCTATTGCTAATCCACCTTTTAGAAAGATTGATATGGGTCTTTCACCAAAAGACTTCTTATTATGTCTAGCTGATTCTAAATGGAAATGGTTCTGATCTGACTTAAGTATGCTACCATCATGAAAATCGTTTTATCACTGCTTCTTTTGAATGAGGGGTCATATCAGAATGGGATTTTATTGAAAAATTTCTTATGTCTTGTTGATCCTAAAAATGAAAATAGTGTCAATTTAATATCTAATATGTGCACCACAGCAGCTGGTTTAAAAATCTTATTATCACTGAAATATCTGAGATTGGGAGCTGTGCAAGCTAAGTTGGTAGAGCATCAGACTTGTAATTTAGGGGTTGCTGCTTTGATACCCAACTGGACCAGCTTGGGTTAGCTACCTCATAGTGTCCATGGGATTGGCACTTAACTCACACTACATGGCATGGAAGAGCCACTAATGTGTTAAAATTACTATACCACCTCACCCCCCCAAGAAAAATACAAATGATTTCAATACTCAGCAGTTAAACGAAGATGCGGCCCTACCTTTAAGTCTTGGAAATTCTTTTCAGACTGTGGAGCATCAGTCTCTTTTAGGGACTCTTGTTTATGAATTGCAGTGAAACTTGGTGGATATTATGGTCACAGTTTGAAGATGCATGTACTGGCAGATCTTTGAGGCTCCTTGATTTTTGTTATTGCCCATTTTGACTTTCAGCAGGATGCAGTGTATGACAGCATTTTGTGAAATGTAACTATTGCAGCTTGGGGTAAGGGTTGGGTGCTGGATAGGTGAGGGTATGATTGTGTGAGCATGTTGCCCACCATTCCTTTACTTTAGTTAAACTGAGGTTAGATTCATGCATGCCTCTCATTTTGTTATTTGTGAATGCTAAATCATTAAACAGAGGATGGACTCTGACATTTTGATTGGATATTGATTCATTTAACTTGAGAGATACATTTCTCTTCTGTACAGGTTCCATACTACAACTTCACAACAGCTGTAGATAAGGCCAGAGATGAAAGTAAGCTCCTCCATTCTATTTTACTTTGGGGAGCATTAGATGACCAAAGTTGCTGAGGTTCGGGGCGGACTCTCCGAGAGCAGGTTCTCGAGAGTTCGCCTGTGATCGCTCTCCTGGAGAGCCGATTCATCAGCAGCTGGTCCTTGGTGGTGGATCTTGAGGTAAGAATGTTTAAAAATATAATAACATGTTTATTGATACAAATAATATAACTCTAATTTAAGACTACTTTTGTGAGAAACCACCTGTATTGTTGGATAGGTTTCCAAATGTGACGAGTTTAGCTACATTCCTAAAGTTTATTCATAAAAGTGTAGCTAAATTAGTGGGTCATTTTATTCTTTTGATAAAATTCAACCAAAACTTGCACTGTAATGGTAATTTATCAAAATTTCAGACTTTGAAGAATGACTCGACCACCGAGCCAAGGTACGCTGAACTAGCAAAGCATTTTCTGGATCATTATTCTTTCCCTGTAATGATGATGGTGTCCCTGCCAAATGGAACTATTATTCATAAAGTGAATGCAAATGAATTCCTTGACATGGATACCAACTTGCTGGAGTCAGGGTAACTATCTCTGTCAAACCTTCTGTAGGTCCAGTTTTGCAATTACATCACCACGATAGAGCATTCCTGTTCCATGAACAAATCTTTCTTTCCATCATTCAGTCTTATGTAATTGTCATGTATATCATTAAGCATCAGCCTTTGTTTGCAATCTAAAAATAATATGTAAGCTAGTAATGAAAACATCAATGTTCAGAAAGCAATGATAAATTCACTGAAATTTTTATCAAAAAATTCTGAAGTGAAATGAATTTTTTCCAAATATATGTGTATTTGGCAGTTATTGCAAGCCATTTCTATAATTTAGTTTTTGTTGTTCTTGTAAATTTCATTTAAATGTGATCTTATGCAGAATAGTTTTGGTTTCATAGCTAACAAAAAGTTAACTCCACAACAATTGTATTTTTTCTTTTGCAGGTTTCAAAATCCATCAAGCCATAATTATTGGAAATTTCTAAAAGAAGGAATTCAAAAAGCTGAAGAGGTCCTCCATCTAGTACACAAATAAGATCAGTTAAAATTGTTATTGATTTAAAAATTAGTTTAATTAATTAAAAGATAAGTCTGAAACATGATGGATACAGTATGCAAATGTTTGAAATAAAGATGGCAAAAAAGTTATTAAATCCAGTTTTCACGTTTTGTACAGATACTTTTACCTTTGCTGATTTAAGTAGATGAAAATCTCAATCTTTACTTTTGTTTTATAAGAAAAATGTCTATGAATCTTTATCCAGAAGGATATATTTTTAATGGCTTTGTGACACAATTTATGTTTTTAATATTGGAATGCAAAAATGTACAGTTTGACATTTCATGCATTGGAAATGTTGTTTTTTGACCATTCTCAAAAATAAACAGAGGAAATGAATTCATTCACCATGCCATTTTACAGGCAGCAGTCTAACTCTTCATTCTTGTTGTGAACAAGAAAGAACAAAGCTATGCAAATAATGCATTTGTTTTACATATGTCAGCATCAAACTGTCTACTTGATCTAGATTTGTATCTTTTCTCAACATTGGTAACATTGTTTAGGAAGTTTTAACAGGAAGTGATGCAACTTGTGTCATTTACACAGTGGCACATATTTTTTAGAACATATGTCCCACACAGCTACATATAATTTTCAGAAACATGCCCCACATTAATCTCACTTATATTATGAGCAAGGATTGATTCTTCATTTATCCCAATATAATGCACACACAACAGTGAACATAATGTGCTGGTAAATTATGTTCTACACTGTTTGATATAGCCATAATCTTCTCATTAGCTTAATTCATCATATAAAATCTGTCAGAGATAGCCATGTCTTGCTCATTAGCATAAAACATTATAAAATCTGTCAGAGATAGTCATGCCCTGCTCATTAGCATAATACATCATATAAAATCCGTGTATTTCATCTTTACACTTAGCCCATATGAATTAAGTGACATTTTTTAGTGTACACTGATAATTTCATGAAAAAAGGTTGAAAAAGTTGATAGTTTGAATTTTCATATATTATATACTGGCAGATGGCTAGGTGATGAACATTTAGGCCTCGCTGTTTGATAAGCTTACATTGTGCCTGTAAACCACATGATCACATTCTTTCCAGTAATAGTATTGAACAGTGGTCAATAGGTATTGGCAGTGTTGGGTTTTAACTGACATACTGCAATGCATTCTTGGTATTCATTTGTAGAAGAAAAGGTGGAGAGCCTGTGCCATTGTGTAATGTAATGTCAGGTACTGAAATTACAAATGATTTCCACACACTTAGACTCAGCTCTGATGTCTGATTGGTAATTGATTCAATAATAACCAATCAGTCTCAGCTCTGATGCCTAATTGGTCAATGATTTAATAATAGCCAGTCGGTCTCAGCTGAGATACGTAATTGGATATTGATTTAATAATAGCCAATCAGACTCAGCTCCGATACCCAATTGGTCAGTGACTTAATAATAGCCAATTGAATTCAGCTCTGATGCTTAATTGCTGAGTTATTTAATAATAACTTATAAGACTTGGCTTGATGCCTAATTCCTCAATGATTTCATAATCTGACTTTACAAATTTATCTGTTTAGATCTTGCTTTCTTCCTCACAGATAAATAATTTGTACATTGTCTTAAATTTCATTGTACAGTGTCTGTTGTTTTTTATACAGCTGAACACATTTGTGAAATAAAATAAATATAAATAAACATTTGACAAATCTATCTTTTTTATATCATAGTAAAAGGGTTATGAGTTTCAGCTTATGATGAGAGAACTGTCAAGTCAGAGACATGGTTCTATCTGATTTTATCTGAAACATTTAATTCATTTACAGTAATATAATTCTTTGCATGGATTGTCAAATCTTCCCATTCTGCAGCTGTATATTTCATTCAAAACATGTATGAAAATAGGTCAAATAATTCTATTTATTATGCCTGCTTTTAAATTGTGCCATTTAATAATTCTGCTCTTTCTTTGTTGCTCACTTGCCTCAAGATTTTCATAGTCCATTGTGCTTTTCTTTGTGATAATAACATGCATGAATCGTGATAAAATTCATATGGAATAATCAAGCTAATTCATTTTCTTGTTATTGGATTTAGGTTAGTATATTGAAAGTGAGAAATGGATAGATGTTGATCAGGCAAACAAAAAGTAAATAATAGCCTGTACATAAATGGAAATAGCAAATTTTTTTTTACTCAAATTAACAATTTGTTGTACCCAAGAGCTTCCTTTCCACCAATCACATCAATCCCATGGCTGCTTGTCTTAAGCTACATTTTGTATGTTGATGCTTTTTTAACAAATAAAACATTTCATATTTTTATAATATATTTTTGTTTCACATTTCCTTTTCCTTGTTCCCAGCATCTACTGACTAAATTATTATTACAGCTAATTCAAGAAGCCTCCAAGTAGTAGGTAAACATGCCACACTTGAAAAGCGGCATCATTTTTTTACATTTTCTTTATATTTGCAGGATTTGTTTGTTACGTGTAGGCTCGTACAATAATAACAAGAGAAAAGAGTGAAGACAACAAGCTTTGTATATTTTAACAAAATAATTTATTTCCCTAGAAAACAATGTAAAAATTGGAAAATAGGACTTACGGTTTGTGAATATATTCCAAAATTTAATCCTAAGACTGTAAAAATACAAGTCCTGTCACTAAATAGTTCTATTAGAATCCAAGTTCGAATCTCGACGACGTTCCAATATGGAAAGCGATGACGTCAGATGTGGTCCTTGTACAAAATATCAACAATTCCTCAATTGAATCACAGTTTATGTTTCCGAGTAATTCCAGAATAAATTTCCACTGAATTTCTTTCTTCCAGAATTTATAAAACAGTACACTCGTTTGGTTTTCTAGAGAATAAATTATTAAATTCCAAAAACAAATGAACTTCAAAAAACAATCTGGTTTCAACAACAAAATAACCTATCTGGTCTTCTAGGTATCAGGAATACAACTGACTGACGAGCGCTCAGAAAGGGTTATATATTCACCCAAATTATCATCCCGTTCTCGCGAGATAGTTTACGTGGTCTCATAACACTTGAAATGCGGAATAAGAAAAATGCCATTCATCACATAGGAAGAACCCCTATCTACTATCACTCTGAAATAAATATAAAAATAAAACATTATTTAGACTAGACGAAATGACCTTGGCAATAGCCAATCGTTTTCGTGTAGCGATTACACTACCGCGGACCAAGATAAACTAAAAATATTGCAAATGTAATTCGTTTTACGTCTTAAGATAAACAGAATTACTGAAAAGAATTTCGAATCCCTGCAATAATCATTACAATAAAATGTAATGAAACAAAAATAAAATAAAAAAGAATTTTAAAACTAACACACAAGCAATTTAATTACATATAGGTAACATGTTAAAAACAGAATAAGTGATAATGAAACAGAAATTTTGTTACCCATATTTTCAGTGTTCAGAGAGTCACTGAGATCCATTTGGTTGCAGGTTTGTATTCACTTTTAGACAAACATAAGCACAAATATTTACCGCTTTTAGCAATCACCATCAGACTATCTACATCTGGGTACATTGCAATACTAGAAGTAGGTCACTGTGTCCTTTTCCGTAGTACAGGCTTTGTATCTAACAATGCAGTTTAGGAGATTATTTTGATCACAAGACTGTTCATCATAAGACGGTTGATCATAGCACTATTGATCATATGACCTTGATCATAAGACGGTTAATCAGATCTTGCTGATTATAGGTACAATTGATTAAACAACTGTTGATCACACAGAATGGTTGATAATTAATAAACAATCAACCATTTATTAATTTACTATTTACCATTTACTAGTAATGTTTACTAATCAGTAATGCTATTTGGCATGATAAGTTAGTCTTTTTTAGCAATAAAATTAATAGTTCAATCACTCTGTGTATGCAATAGAAAAGCACTGCCTCAGACATATGCTGTTACATTGACTTTACCATAAACTGATATGGATGCAAGTACTTTCTGTTGATAGCGACTCAGAATTTTTTCAATGTTCTGTGTAAGTGTCGTCAGCACATATCCAGAAGAGTCAATGCATTTGGTCCTTGTGCTTCGCACAGACTAGCTAGCATGTTGGTTAATCTCTCCTTCATCTCACTGATGGCTCATCTAGCAAGCACTGTTGCAACATTCCCTTGTGACTGCTCTGAGTTGCATTCTTCAAGGAGTTTAGTCCATCAGTTATGATAGTAGCTCTGCACATATAGTGTGATATTTACTACAATGCCATACAGCTTGTCTCTAGATATTGGGATGGTGCAGAATTCAAATCCTTTGTGTATCAGTGCATCTTTCCTTGCTTTGAAACTGTATATGTTCTTTGTTAGGGCTGTTCCAGTAAAACATATACCCCTCTGGGGGAAGGCACTTTCAAATTCAACCAAGCCACAACAGAAGCAATTTTAAAAAATTAAGATCCACCATCAGATATGTTTTAATAAAAAAACACTGCCCCCTACCGAAGCATATTTTTTTTTTTTACATAATTTCTGGCTATGGGTTAGTGGGTGGTAGAAGTGATTTTAATATTGGGTTGGGGACAGAAGCGATTTAAATGACAGATGGCTGGAGGTAATCTACTGAATTCGTATAGATCATATAATCTACTGCAGATTTTTATTTGTATTCATTAATTATAATCAATCTTTTGTCCTTTTGTTTGTTTGTCTCTCAGCCATGTATGTCTCTGATACTGTGAAATCACAAATTTTCTTGGTGGCTTATTATTTGTAGATGTCATTGATCAGTCCCTTAATACCCACCAATTTAATGTCCATGAATATAGATTTTATATCAGGGATTTCTATTCTAATACAGAAATCATGAATTTGAATCCTTACTAAACTGTGTGTTTACTAAAGTGATCACTATGTTTTGCTATTTTTCTTTGTTCTCAGGCATGCTGCTTTTGATTAGAATAATAGTTAAATCTTTTATTGCTTTAAATGTGTGGTCAGATGCTATGATTCCCTTGTTATTATTTTATTCAATAAATGTTTTGGTAAACTTATAATACATGATTTGTCAGAAAAAATCATTAATGCCTATGAAAGTGATGTCACATAATTTCTGCCTACTTTTACACTATATCATTTCTTGTAAGAACACACATTTCATTTATCGACATCTTATTTTTATGCCTTGTTGCAAGACTAATACAATGTTTTAAAAATAGAAATATAGCAAGTCAAACATTTATATATCATAAATTAGATTTTAAAAAATGGATGAAAATCAAGGAATCATTTTTTCCCAGAGTACTCGTAAAATCAATGTCACTGCAGTTAACTGTATTGTCAACAGCATCGTCATCATCACTGATGGCCTAGCAGTAACATTCTGCACTTTCAATCCAGTTGTCATAGGTTCTATCTCCCACTTCTAGTCTTTCATACGAGGCTTATACCTATGGTCTGAGAGGCTTTCATGGCAGAGTATAAGATGCTTGTCTTGTGATGCAGATCTGAGGGGCTTCCATGGCAGAGTGGTACAAGATGCTTGTCATGTGATTACTTGCCTCCAGTGTGTAAATGAGAATGTTGCCAGTTACTTGTGGAAGGTCAGTAGTTCTATATAAGTGGTGTTTGGTGTCACAAAATTATTTGGATTTTCTTCAGCAGTAAAACTGGCCACCATATATAGATTCTCTTGATCTGAAAATGGTGTAAAGGCCATAATGATCTACCGAAACTGGAGATCTCGTGTCTAAATGACTTCGGCTGTTGGAGATAAACATCAAATCAACAGAGGCTCCATGTGCTTTGGTGTACTAAGGTGCTTGCTTTTACAGATCACTTGCACATCTCACAGAGTAAGTTTTTGTCACAGATCAACCAATTTGGGTTGGTGGTCTTTCGGGGTTCTTCCTCCACCTAATATACTGTTAACCCCCCCCAAAAAAAACAAACCAAACCAAACTAAATCAACCAACTAATCAACTGTGGCAACAGCAGCAAAGGTACTAGTCCATCATTATTGCCACAGCTGTATGAGTTTATAAATTTTGACACCAGTAAATTTTGTGGACCTTTTGAATATTGTCAGTTATGCCTTTCTGACTGTTACCTAAAAGTCATCATCAGTTGGTACAAATGGATTTTTCATGGTGAGCATATGAGATGGAGAAGTCTTGAGCAATCCTGCATCACACGCTGCCGAAGAGTTTACATTTTAGCTCACTTAAAGTTTCTCTAACAATGTCCATTGTTCCAACCAGAACTGTTATAACTTATTCAAGCTATGTTCACCGATATCAGGAGATGTGCATCTGTAATAAATATTTGTAACAAAGTATGAGAATGCATCAGTGTTTTTCAGTGATGCATTTGAACTGAGCAACAACCAGAATCAACAAACCAGGAAATGAAATTCACATCTCTCAGGCAGAAGTACAGTGTATGATCATAATCTGCCAAAAGATTTTTCAATCTTTAAATTTGCCAAATTCTTTTCCAACCATACTGATTCAGTGGACATAATCACCAGAATGGACAGAAACAGACCAGAACAGATATAACCAGAAGGTTAAATCGATTTGAGTAGCTAAATTCACGTGGTTTAGTTAACTGTACATCCTTTATTTTCTTCCCTTTGATGTAAGTTCTTACTGAAGCTGAGAAAATAATGTTGCACACATAAAAAAAGAGACACACTTCTACTCATTATTGTTGTTATTATACTTCTCCATTCCAGCCTGTTCTTATGATCTTGTTCCCCCACATACTGTTTTAAAGGTTTATGATATGTATCTAAATTTGTCAATTACTTTTCCTACTACTATACTAATTGTGAATATGCATATCAATGTGAAATGCAATGGGGAGACTAAATCCAAGATAGAAAACCTTTACATTTCTGGATGTATTCTGCTTGGATTCCATGTTTCTGCACAAAACTCAAGAGTTCAAGACTCACTGTACTAATTCAGTTCCAATTGTAAACCTGTGCAAACACCATGATATGAACATTCAACAACTTAAAATTTCAAGTGTTCATGATCAAATTTGTATCAGTATAGACACATCTATGACGAGAGCTTTTGTGAAAAGAAAACCATAACAGCTGCACCATTTTCTGAATCTACACAAATTTGAAATGTGTGCTTTCAATACTACACCAAAGAGTCAGGTGCTGATTTCAGTAATGAGTCTTCCAAACTCAGGTCTGTAAAGGGACGGAAATTATGTTAATAAAACAATGTCCCTGACTTTTTTCAATTACAAGTAGGACAAGCTCTCAAAAGATTCTTTTTACTAAAATCTTACTTTCATTATCAACCAATCAGGCACAGTCGAACCATGTATACTCATTTATCTTCACTGATTTATAGTATGGTTCTCTTTCTTTCATATCTGTAGTAATATGAGTCTTTCAACAACTCTCAATGGTTGTATGCTTTTTTCAACCATGCTGTCTGTAAGATAATGGTTAAGTAACAGAAATACCATGGAATAACCAGAGACCAATAAAATCAAATAAAACTGTCAAGTTATCTCCCCTACAGGGATGCTGTCAGGATTTCAGGATTTAATCAAAGTTTTGTGTGTGTGTGATCTCCAATGAGGACGTGGTGGCAGGAGGAATAGCCATTGTTAAATATCTCCCTAACACTTAAATATCTGTCACTCTTTCTTACTGTTCCATCTGTTAAGGCTCAACTGAAATCAAAATACTCAAAGAGATGTCATCTCTAGTTGTATAGTGATTATTACTGTGATGTCATTGGGCATGGTCACATGGTTGTGGTGGGTCTTGGTTGGGATGGCAGAAAGACCATAGGCTTACTCCATATCTGACAGCTAATTATGATGTTGTCAAAAGAATTAAACTTTTTCTAACAATTCAGTTGGACTCAGATTATATACTTGATTCACAGTCAATGTACAGGTTCTAAAATTGATGTGTTTATTGTTTAGCCATGTTCCTCCATCACATTCAAGATCTGAATATACCACAGGTGAAATTAGAACAGTTGCATCCTAAATTACTATCATGGCAACTTTAAATGTTATTTAATGTGAGACTTTAATGCCAGAACTCATAGCTTCAGTGATTTTTGGGTTAAAAAATAAATTTCTTCTCAAACAACTCAATTTGGTGCAGATTACATTGTTTTTTAATGATACTGAGAATTCTTGATGTGTAAAATTTGCACAAGAAACGAACAACATCAGATCAGGAAATTAATACCACTTGGGAAAAACTGATAGGAATATGCAGAAATAATGATAGTATTATTTAAATGGAATATGTGGTTACAATATGAGTGCTGGTTCTATAACTTTGCAAAATACATCTCGCACAACTATTCTGTTGTTTCTAACAACACTCTGCAATATGGTAATAATTTTTGCAAACATGAAGTTGACCCACTTTATACTTTAGCCCCTTGCTATTTAATAGTTTTAGATTTTACAAGAAAACTAAGCACATTTTACCTTTTGACAATAATACAAGCAGCAGAGAGGGTGAACCCTACAACTTTTGTAGAGACCTTATTTTTGAGAATTAAGGGTTCCTACGAAGGCTGAAAAAAAAAACATTTTTGTCTTAATAATGAAAACTTCTTTAATTGACCAGATTTTTTCACAATCTGGTCACTACGCGTATGTCGTTCACCCTCTCTGCTGCTATGATTTTTATCCAAAAATTGTATCAAGTCCGTTGCGATATCTTGACCTAGGATCATGTAAATTTATCGTTACAAAACCAAAGGAGCAGCTTGTGCTTTTGAAAAGAAATTTTTAAATTTATTCATGTCCATGTCGCCTGAACACCAAGTATAATAAATATTCTGCAGCGTATGATTATCTACTCCGTTGAACACAACCAAAATATTGCAGTTGTCTCTGATTACTTTTGGAATTTGTGTATATCTCTGTGTAACATAAATCACATCTGTATTTTTATGTCTACCTCGTGAAAATATTCTAGCTGGATTTGATTGTTTGTCCAGCATAACATCATCATACACTACTAAATTATTAATGAATCCATCCAGATCATCTACGGATGGTGCTTCATCAATATCAGTAATAAAGTCTATGACTTCACTGTCTTCATGCAACAATTTTGCGTTTTCATTAAAATCTTTTAAGTACTTCGTAACATCGCTGATCATCTACAGATGGCGCTACTAAATACAATTTATCCCACTTGAGCCATCGCATTATTAGATTGAGCAATAATTG